>JABUQX010029063.1:0-7500 GCA_015478945.1 Trachelipus rathkii
GCTGGTCAGGGAAAAATTGCGGATTTGGTCAGGATAGTCAGGGAAAGTCAGGGAAGTCAAATTCAAAATTTCAGTGTGAACCCGGTGTTTAAACGACCGCGATATCGTGCTAGGTTTACTTTTGGTTTTTAAACAATTGGAATCAGCTGTTGTGATGGAGCATGTGGTTTTGGAAAAAACAAAAAATAAAAAGATAAACAAATTTTTTTGGGTTTATTATTTTTTACAAATAATTTTTCAACTATTTGTGATGTAGTTTATCAATTTGGAAGAAATTAGATTTAAAAGCTGATTTTATTGAATGAAACATTCACCAATTCAGGACACCAAGCCGCCATCTTGTTTGTTTACATTTTTGTAAGAATTGCTTAAATTTAAGCATGGGAAATAGCAACTTTACAGAAATAAGAAATTCCTTTACGTTTGGTGAGCATTCCTTGCGATTTTCGGTAAGTTTGACAAAAAACGAACGCAAACTCGAGCATTTCTTACGCTCGTAAGCACAAATACAAAAACGAAAACGGTTTATATATATATAATATATATATATATATATATATATATTATATATATATATAATATATATATTATATAATATAGTATATATATATATATATATTCATATATATAATATATATAATTTTGAAAATTAATTTTATTTTTAATAACGTTGAATGAATTCTTAATGGCGCGCAGCAAGTTATGCGCTGAGGCACCGCTTGCAGGCAGAGCAGTGGTCTTCCAAGTGGGGATACGCGTACCCATGGGGGTACGCAAAGGGATTACTAAAGGTTCGCCAAAGGATGTTGGTTCACGATCACTGCCGGAAGGTATACGTATTGATCGTGTTATCACGTTGAGCCGGCGAGGTTCTCTCATTGGTCGCTGTGTCTTATGAATATGTTATTTAATTTTATATATATATTATATTATTATATTATATTTATATTAATATTATATTATTTTAATATTAATTATGTATATTATATTATAGCCTATAGGGCGTACAGCTTTTATAGATTATTTTCGTCTTAGGGGTACGCGACCAAAAAAGTTTGGAGATCGCTTATCTAGGTCAAAGTCACTGGTTCATTAAACAGTGCTTCGATTTATATAATATATATATATATATATATATATTATATATATATACTATATATATATATATATATATATATATATATATATATATATATATGATTATATATTATATATATATATAATATATATATATATATATAATATAATATATATATATATAATATATATAATATATATATAATATATTATATATTAGGCCAATTTATAGGAGTAAAAGTATCGGTATCTGTATCGGGTATCGGCAAAAAATTCGGGTATCGGTATCGTATCGGTATGGCAGTGAAAAAATGTGAGTACGTTGTATCGTATCGGTAATCGACGAAAATTTTAGGTATCGGATGCAACACTAATATTATATATATTATAATATATATATAATATATATATATGTATCTTTTAATATAGATATATGATAAACATATATGTATATACTATACATATAAATATATAGGTAATACTGTAGACAGCGACCCACACATTTTTTAAAACAAAAATTTTCAAAGTTAAAAAAATTTTCTAAGTTCAGAAAGTTAAGTAAAGTTAAGTTTTTTAAGAAATTCTTTAGTTGGCAAGCTTTCTGGAATTAGAAAAAAATCTACGCCAAAATAATTTATTTAACTTAGTTGTATCTTAACTTAACTTTTCTGAACTTAGTAAATTTTCAGTCTAAAAATGTGGGGTGCTGTCTACAGTATTAACCATATATAATATACTATATTATATATATATATATATATATATATATATATATATATATATATTATATATATATATATATATATATATATATATATATATATTATATTATATATATAATATATATATTGATTTTAATTTCAGTGATCTTCAAAATCCAGATTTCGATCATTAAATTATGTATAATAATACAACTATTAACATTTTAATATAGCATCAGCTGTAGGTGTTCTTGCAGCAATTACAATTTAATGTATCAACGATTGGACACCTTATGAGAGAATATTGTCAACCAAAATCCTGTCGACGCTTTGGACACCTGAAATTTTTTTTACTGCCGTGTTGACCCTTTGGGCTAGTTCACAAAATCCGGGGTGAAGCCCCTCTGCACTATTATTATTAGTTTTCATATCTCTAATTACACAGGGGTCATACTCACTTTTAGGGGGTCAAAAAAATAGGAAATAGGACACTTTTAATGAAAATGTAGGAAAAATTTTTAAATAGTAGGTCAAAAGTAGGACAAAATTTAATGCTTAATTATTAATTTTTATTTTTTGGTATATATATATATTATTTTTCCTACATATGTTAAAATATCCAACTTTCACTTTTATTTTGCTATACTGGATGATTTTTTTTTTTTTATCCCCAACCAAATGTGCCGGATGAGGTTGCAGTTGAAATGTTTTCAGCCTCCAGTTCAAATATCAAACTTATTTTTGTTTCCAATTTAATATTAACAGAAATGAAAATTATATTACCAAAATTTAAGCTTGGATGAGTTTTTATATTATTCATCAAAATTATGTTCATCACAAAATAATTAAAACTTTATATGTATTTGCAATCTTTAAAATTAAATCTTTTTCTCTATGCTACATTAATTGAAGGAAGCTAATTGTAGGTAAGCTAACAAAATCAACTGGAACCCTGGATGAGGTATGGGTTTTTTTCCCCCTTTATTTTCTTTAAAAATAACGTTTACATTAACAAACTAGAAAAAATGAAAAAATAATTTGAAAAAGTAATGTAATGATAGAATTAACTACATAAAAAATGAAAACAAAAATAAGATGCACAAATTCTAAAATGATTACAGGAATATATTTTTATTATATTTGCTTCAGCTTTTGTTTTTTGTTTTGTTTTTTCACTTGATTTGCACAGTGGTAGTCAAGCACAGTTCTTTTATTTTTCTCAACCTTCTTTGGCTCATTTCTTATTTCGTGCAAAGCAGTGGTACTCTCCTCAACTTTTTTGCAAGCTGCTTCAAGCATAGTCTGCCCTATCTGTAGTCCTTTCATGTCATTAATCTTTAATGCATTCTTAATCCTTACATTGGCTTCTTCAACCAAGGAATTGTAGTTATTGATGTTTTTTGTAGCTTTAGCTTCTTTTTCCTGAAGGGATTTTCTTTGAAGATAGCTTCTTTCATTTCTCTGATTTTCTTTCAAAATCTTTCTTTTTAATTTCAAACAGCTCCTGTTCTTTTCTTTGTCTTCCTCTTTTCGTTTTTTAGTTGGGCCTCGGCCCATTTCTCTTCCTCCAATCTTTCTAAGATTAATGAGCATTGATTCCCTTCTTACTGAAGTCCTTTGATATGGGCACCTTATAGACTTCATAACCAAATTGCTTTAAGCCATCTTTGATAAACTGTAATGCACTAACTGATGCCTGAGAAAGGTTGGTTCTGGAATCTGTAAGGTAATTGAATTGGTCTCGTGTAAAGCCACGTTCACATCAGCATTTTCGTTCGGGAATGATGAGGAGAGCTTGTAACCAGACTCATGAACTAAAAGGAACTTACATGATTTAAAAAAGAGTTTTTCAGAGAGGGAAAATCTTACCACTAATACTGATCAAACCTGGATTTGAATTTTTTCCTTAAACTTCAATAAACATTGGGTGAAAAAAGTAAAAAGAATAGGACATTTTCTTCAAAAGTAGCACATTTCCTACTGAAGTAAGAAAAGTAGGAAAATAGGACACAATATAAACCTTGTATTATATATATATATATATATATATATATATATAAGGTAAAATTTACATGTTTTAACTTATATTTTTATTTATATAATATATGTGGTTTATAGAGGGTTTTATTTATGGCATTCAAATTTAAGTTATTTTTACATATAAATTATGAGGACATTTTTTGTAACTATTAAAAAAATTGATAACACCGTAAAAAAAACTGATTATTAAATAATATTAATATTGATTTATTAATAATCTAAACACATTTCAACAGTGTTTCTTCATCCCTACACGAAACGAAATGAAGCTAAAAAGTTTTGATTTTCATAAACATATTTTTTTATCTTATTAAAAAATAAACTTTAAAATATACAAAGAATCAGTAGAAAAAACTTCAAATAAATTTATAAAAATTTTTGTAAATTAAATACTATTAATTTCAATAAGTATTGCGTCGGCGGGTGGTGACGCGTCCCACCTCTGTTTAGAGGGTGATTCGGTCGACTCTAAATAAAAAAATAAATAATTAAAAAAAAATAAAAAATTGAATAATTAAATAGCCATAAAATATACTGAAAAATAATTAAATATATTATAAGTGAAAAAGTAGAAAAAACATTTTAAAAAGTATAATAAAAAATAAATTACTTCCTAAAGAAAATTGGAAAAAAAATAAGTTTTTTTAACCTTGTTATAAAATGAAAAATGTGGTATCGATTTAATTATTTTTTTCAGTGATTGTAATTCAAGTATGTTAGCTTTAAACTGCAAAGTAAATTTTTGTTTCAAAAACAATATTAGTGGCTAAATCACGGGCCTAACTTGCGTCCGATTCACCCTGCCGTTAAAAATTGAATGATGGGGTGAATCGGAAACCACCCATTTGTTTTTCATATATTACGTATTATCATTGACATTTTTATTATGTATAATTAATTTAAATATAATAAATAGTTACTTATATTAAGTAAAAATTAAAATAAAAAATGAAATTTATATAAAAAATAGATGACCAAAAAGTGTGTGATCAAAATAGGGTGATCAGACACCTTTTTTATTATTATTTTATGTATCATTATTGATATTTTTATTTCTTATTACTAACTGTAATATGATAAACAATTATTATATTAAGTAAAAATTAAAATATAAAATTGAATTTATACGTAAAAGAGGAATTTAAACAGATTGGTCCAATTCACCCCTCCAAGGTAGGGGTGACTGAGCTTTATTTAAACTTTAATAAAACTATTATTATTAGAATTACATTATTATTTTTTTGTGTGCTTATGACCTACTATAGGGCCTTGATTTGTAAAAAAAAAAATTCCAAAAAGTGCATTAAGGGAGAGTCGGGAGATGAAGTTATACCTAAAGTGGTCCAAGTCACCCCGCCTGATGCTACATGAAATTAATAGTGCTCCACAATTAACCCAAAGTGTTTCTTCATTCCTACATAAGTGAAATAAGGCATAATTATGATTTTTGTAGCATTATTTTTTATATTTTTATTGAAAATATAAACTTAAAATGTACAAAATAAATAAAAAAAATTTTGCATTTGTTGATACCATTTTTATAACTAGGTCTATATTAAATGTTTATAATTTTAATAGTAATCACAATGAGATTATAGACACTCCATAATTACCCTGAACTAGGTTAGAAATACCAAAATCAAATAATAAATTTACAAATATTTCTATTAGACATTAAGACATTAAGAATATGAAGACCATAAAAAGCCACATGGGCCTGTCGAGATTGTCCCAGTCAACCCACTAACCAAACATGCTCATGCAAATCCACAGTATTGGAGAGTATCTAACACTTCAAAAGTTTAAAAACTTAAATTACGGTATTCCCATCATTAATACACCACCACCAAAATATTCCTTGAACGTCACAAAAATTTAACTTAAATATATTTCCAAAAATTAAAAAGCTTTTGAATTAGAGATTACGGTAGTCTCTAGGCTAAGCCCACCTGAATTCATCATCATCATGGTCGTCATTTTTACGAGAAGGATGATGGCGAACATCATCCTTAATTTCTCCATCTTCATCAAAACTATCCATTGATAAATATAATTTTAATTATTGAAATGCCAAATAAACTAAAAAATATTATAAATTTTCCTGTTCACTCAAGGGCCAGACCTAGCTTAGGGTCTACCGTACAAAGTAAAATAAAAAAAAAACAAAACAAAAAAAAAACTACAACTAGCCTTTCATTAAACTGACAAGCCTAAGCCTGCTTACAAATAAGGCCTAATCTGCTGGTGCTAGGCTAGCCGAAAGCAGTGTTGTCAGATGGTTTGGAGTACTTTAACCTTTTAAGCCACAGATTAGGCAAAATTTAGCCAAAATTAGCCATATATATACATATATATTACTATGCTATTATCTAAAAAGTGTAGCAGGGGAATTTTGATATTTGACCCCATATCTGAGCATTGGTCGATTTTCAAAACCTACTATTTTTGGGTTTTGAAATTGAAAAATTGGAATATTTTTTTTCTTTTTATCCAATCTGCATGAAATTTTCAGGACATTTGTAGTCGGGGTAGATGCACATTTCTTACTTAAATAATTTCGTTGTTCTTGGAACAAATTTTCAAAAAAAAAAATTTGGGAAATTTTTTAAAAACTTTCTTTTGAGAATACAAAAAATTATCTAAGTAAAAAAGATGTATCTCGCCCGACTATACAAGCCCTGAAAATTTGATGTTTATCGGATAAGTAGAAAAAAAATTTAATCAATATTTCACTTTTTAAAAAATTTAATCTCTCGAAAAAGTGAAATATTGATATAAATTTTTTTTCTACCTATTCGATCAACATCAAATTTTCAGGGCTTGTATAGTCGGGTGAGATACATCTTTATTACTTAGATAATTTTTTGGTATACTCAAAACAAAATTTTTAAAAAATTTTCCAAAAAATTTTTTTTGAAAATTTGTTCCAAGAATGTAGAAATAGTCAAATTGCCACGCAAAGTAAGCAATTATTTAATTAAGAAATAATGACATTCTGTTTTGTCTGTTAAAGACGCGAAAATTGGATGTTTCTCGGATTTTAGAAAAAAAATTTACAATTTTCATTTCAAAACCCAAAATAGTAGGTTGTTAGAAGTTCACGTTCGAGATATGGGGTCAAATTTCAAAATTCCCCTGCTACACTTTTTAGATAATAATGAGATCTTTGTATTTTTCAAGTTTGAAGTCATTTCGAAAAATAGTTTAGGAGGAGTTTCGACAAATGTCAAAAACCTAGATTTTCAAAAACTGAAAATACCAAAACAATGACTTACAGACACAGAAAAAACACTGAAATACAAACGTTTTAGAGCGTCAAAAAAAGCTCAGTTTGGTGTGTTTATGTGGTCAAAATCGGCTGAAATTTTCGAGAATTTTATGTCCATTTTAAAGGGGGTGAAAATTGGGCTGTAGCGTGAGCAAAATAGCGCCACACCTTAATCTTCTTTCTAAAATCCTTTCGTACACTTTCGCTATATGATCAATAAAGCTATTCCTCTTTAGTTTCCACAATCTCTAGTTATAAATTTTCCCTTATTATTAAATATATATATATATATAATATATTAACTATATATATAATATATATAATATATATATATATATAATTTATTATATATATAATATTATATATATATATATAATATATATATAATATATATATATATATATATATATATAT
>JABUQX010029063.1:12500-29421 GCA_015478945.1 Trachelipus rathkii
CAATACAGCGTCCCACTCGCACAGAAGTTGTCTCCATCGACCGTCTGAAGCCTGCTTTCTTTGAGGCTAATCCACTTCCTGCGAAATAAGTGAGAAGATCCATAATAGGCTAGGGTAGATTTTTATACTAGGCTGCCAAGCTTAAGGTCGGAGTATGCCAAAGGCCAGTAGGCCTATGGTCGGAGAAAACTATTTGTGATATAACCGCGTGCATGTTTTTTTTGTAATAATACGGCAAATAACAGTATATATATATATATATATATATATATATATAATTATATAATATATATAATATATATATAATATATATACGGCAAATAACAGTTCGGGATAGACTGTTATTTTCCGTATCCAACCCTAGTGGGCATGCACCCTACATAGTAGTGCAGAGAAAGGCGAGGGAGAGGCAATAGTGGAGTAAAGGTGCATGGTCCAAATTTATTAGAATTTAGAGGTGCAGTTTATCTTTTTATAATAATACGGCAAATAACAGTTCGGGATAGACTGTTATTTGCCGTATCCAACCCTAGTGGGCATGCACCCTACATAGCAGCGCAGAGAAAGGCAATAGAAAGAATGCCGACGTAGCAACATGGTGTCGCACTTGTCTTTCCTGTCAACGCTCAAAAGTGCAACGTCACGCCAAGGCTCCCTTAGACACTTTCCTACCCCCTGGTGCCCGTTTAAAGCGTGTCCACATCAACATCGTTGGTCTACTTCCACCTTCTAGAGGCAAAAAGTACATCCTTACGTGTATTGACCGATTCACTCGCTGGACGGAGGCTATTCCCCTCTCCGTCGCCAAAGCGGAATCCATTGCTAAAGCTTTCTTATATCACTGGGTTGGTCGCTTTGGCGCACCCCTTTCTGTTACTGCGGATCAAGGACGACCTTTCGAATCATTATATATAGTTATTATACTATATATATATATAGAGATATAGTATAATATATGAAGTATATATATATATATATAATATATATTATAGTTATATATATATACTATAGATGAAAATACTGCAATTAAACCGTTCAAATACCCCATTACTTGCTGGATGAAGTGGAAGAAAACAAAACGTACTTAAGAATACAAAATTGATTATAGTATTATATAGTAATATAATAGTAATATAATATATATATATATATAGTATATATATATATAAATTAAGAGAGAGAGTAATATATATATATATATATATATACGTATTATATATAATATATATATGGTGTGTGTGTGTGTATGGAGTGTGTGTATGTATGGGTACGGGATGTGTGCGGGTAGATGCGGTACATAGATAGTATAGCATTCTAACTGGTATACCCGATACGTTAAGGTTAGTTAATTTTTAAGGCGATATAGCGAGAGGAGAGGTACCACACACCACCCATTCATGTCGTTTATAAGCGTATGCACGCAGAAAATTTAGCTATTTGTGGTGAGAGTATGGCTTGTAAATTAATGTACCCAAACCTTAAAGATAATTTATTTTTAAGGGATGTACGGTACTATCTTTACTGCTCCTATATCAATGTATGTTCCGAAAGATACCTTCGCTGTAGTATATATACAGTTATAGAGGCATGTGTATATAAACAACCCTTTTGATACCGTACCAATTCCCTGTGCACGCATATATTGTGTAGGATAATGGTTCCCGCAAAATATATGCGAGCATAGAGAGTTGTAGTAGTATTTATGTTTCCTTTTTGGCCACTTGTAAACATTCCTATATGCAAGCGCATATTATGCAGGATCCTCTTCCTGTGTAACATGTACAGGCATATAAGGATGTTTAATCATAATTTGCCATGTTTCTAATAGTATTGTCTTTTCTTTTAGGAACAGGGGTCTGTGTGTTATCTAGTTTAAGGAATTCAAATCTGGAAATATTTGAGAGAGCCTCCTCTTTCAATTCAAAAATCTTTGATGTATCATTTCAGACTGGCTAGCACGCTACGCAATAAGCGCGAATAATATTTAATTATATTATATATATATAGTATAATATATTAATGATAGATATATGTAGGTATACTATAAACTATATATATATAATATATATATATAAACTTATGTTATATATATATATATATAGTATAATATAAATATAACTAATATATTATAGTAATTATGTTTTTAGGAAGGCAGGTTAGTTTAAACTGCCTTCACGAAAGCTTGGCCGCAGGCTACTCTATTATACGGCCCAAATTTTCTTTGCTCAGGCCAGCATTTTGTATACCAAGGCCAATATATTTTTGTCGTTCTATGGGATATATATTGGCAAGTATTTATTTACTTGTCAATATGTATACCCATGAACTATTTTCATTGCCCAATAATAAAAGATATTTATTTTTCTTTTAGAATTGGGGTCTCAGTGTTCCACTGGACACATCTTTCATGGCTTCTCTATCCAAATGAATTCCCTGAATAAAGTTGTTGATTTGTTGGAAGTGTCCTCTTTCGTAATCCGGTTACATTTTTTCGCAATCAAAAAGCATGCTCAATATATATAGAGGAGTTAAAGTATTTTATTAAATTAAATAATATGAGTATAATAATATATATAGTATATATTTATATATATTTTATAGTAGTATTTATTATATATATATATATTATATATTATATTATATAATTATATGATATATATAATAAATAAATATATATTATAAATATAATACGTATAGTATTATATATTAGTGGTAACAGAACCAGTGCGCCACGGAGCGGCCCATAAAAGGCGAGTGGGTCATGGTAGACAGCAAAATGGAGTCCAACTGTCTAGCCTGTTGGATGCGCCCTCATAGGAGATGAGGGTGTTTTTATTGGCTGTATTAGATGATAAATAAGGTGGTGGTATATCCCTTTGTAATTACAACATAAGATTCGCGAAAGTTTGACCCGAGAATTATTGTCTGAATCGATTTTTTGGTGTTTATTCTCATGCATCAAAATAATTTTGCGAACATAATTGGCGGAGTGACTCCAATATACCTCTTTGTTCAAACAGGTAGTGATGAACATTATCGAGGGATAAAATAGCTGCTGTTGTGTGCACCATTCAGTTTTTTTTGCAATTGTTAGTAACATCAAAGCAATGTGAAATCCGGCAACCTGTTCTCACTAAGATATGCGAAGATATTAATCGCGAAATCTCTACAGGGATTATTTTTTTGGGTCAAAACACCGGAACACATATGGCGCACCTGAGGAGCATTGACTTGCTCGAGATAGATAAAATTATAGGGGCATGTAATCATAGGTTAAGAAAAGAGAGCTATCTTTTCAAAGGGCCGAAATATGCGTGTTAAAAGTCAGCAATCGCGTGTGGAGGTGAAAATGTCAGGACGAGTCTCGACGTTATCTTAGACGAACTTGTTGAATACTGCTGTAGAGCGATGATAAGGCCTACAAGTGCCATAGCCACTCACCACAGAAGCCCCTTGGTAACGACTATTTCTAACCTCGTCATGCTAGGTGTGGCCTAATGAGAGGTTGAGCGAGTGCTAGATACTGTTAAGGGATAGAGCATGGAACTGGGTTCGAGACAAGGTAGCAACCGACGCCGAGTAAGGTACCGTTCCACCTTCGTGTGAGACCACCAACAAGCTCGCCTTCAAGATTTCCAAAGTTTTTTATATCTGGCCGCCCCCAGTTGTGAATAGGTGGTCAGAATAAATTGTCGGTAAGAACTTGAGCTTGGAGTGGTGATAGGTAGTCGGTTAAGTAAATAAGAAAATACTATTCTGTTAAATGATGTGTTCACACTGGTCTAGTCCCGGGGGAGGAACAATGAAGGAGGAAATACTTTATGACGTATGGCGGGGGCATCCATTTTTGGGGCTGCACCATCCTGTATTGGGCACCTGGGTATCAAGAGCGCAGAGCCTTCCAGTGAGAGAGGTTGAATCATGGTACCTAGGTTCAATGTGTTCCGAAATCCGTGAGGGACGTTATTGCATGGAGTCTTTAATCTCAGAATTCATCCAACACAAAGTCTCGAGGTAATATTATTAATTTTTATATCATATATTATATCAATATTAAAGGGTCCCCCGTACATGTGCTGTCGATCCCATGAGGTTTGAGTGTCCCGGAGGACCCTTACTAGGTCGAGTAACGGGTCATCTCTCAAATAAGTCGTTATCCTAGAGGCATCAAATAGGATCAATCCTGATGCAAAGTGGCTCGGTGTTGCAAATACAAACGTCAATTAAGATGATGGTAATGGTCATAATCCCTATTAACCAATAAGATAATCGCGCCGGATACTACCAACTCATAAGGAAAAGGAGACATCGGTGTTCTCACACCCTCTGATAATAATTGAAAACAGTATACATACACTAAAAAGGATAATGTTATGAAAGTAAATGTATAAAATGTAAGACATAATAATGAATGAATACAAAAAGAGAATAATAGAAAATAAGGCAAATAATAAAATTAATAATAATGGTGTATCACAAATAAAACAAGAGGGATGTAGAACTTACTAATAAATATTATATTAACTAAAAGAGAGAGGATGAGAAATGCGTACAAATGCACAGAAATGTAATATTTTTTTTAGCAATACGATTCCAATCTTGAAATTTCCAAACAATGAAAGGTGATAAGGTCCCCCGGTGGGGAGATATAATTTATATAGATTTAATAGGTTGAAAGAATATGATGACTAGTACACGGTTAAGACTGGCCCGAAATCATTTCCCGACGATAGCTTCCTGCATGTATGGAACTAACTCCTTTTTTTTATATATCCTATTTGGTTTCGCTGGAACTTCTCAACCCGATGAGCTTTCCCATTGACGCAAAAAATTCACCGGGAAGTGCACCCACCCCAACAATATCTCTCTAGAAAGGCCGACTGCTATCATAGTGCCCTCTCAGGGTTGAAAGATATTTAAAAGCGAATGTCATACACGAACAGAAGTGATGAATTTCTACATTTGATTACATTACATGAAGGTCATTGCACCTGGTGTTCGGAAACAATTATCTAAGTTGTTTTGGTTCAGTTCTACGTAGATAGGTAAAGGAAATATGTGCCGGGTCAACCAATGAAAGTACAGTGTCATACTTACCGAGCAACGCTGTCATGTGCTAAAGCAGGAAGTCATGCCTGCCTTGCATATGTCTTCCTCTTATGCAAAATGAGCAACTAAATATCGAGGTTTCATTTGAAGCTAAGTTCGAAATACATGTCAGGATCCGAGAGTATAGGCTTTCATATTTGTTCTCACATTTGATTACCTGGTGGGTCGGGCCAAGACTTGGAGAGTCGTTAAATTGAGAGGAGTAGCCCCGTAATCCAAAGATTTTAAAAGCCACAATACACTGAACAGCAACGAGTACAGCCTCTCACATTCATACTAAAAGAATAATATCATTTATTGTTTATGCATGTCCTGAGAAATTATATACATCGCCTTAAGGGAAAATATTCCTTGCATAAGTTAAAATTAATTGCTCACTCTTCAGTCTCGGGGAATTATATGTAAGTTATAAGCAACATCTAAAAATGGTGGTGCTATGAAGCGCGTCGTCTAGGAGGACTCTAGGTCTTACATTTCGCTGAACAAAGTTACAAATTATTGTTTACGAATTGATGGAGCCGCCGAGAGAGATATTCAACATGAGGATGTGGGGCTTTGAGAGAGAGTGTTCAATGCAGCACCATATTAACTGTTTTTTTAAAAAAATCTAAATGCCTTATTTTAGTCTTAAAAAGGTATTACACTTTTACAAATTATCATTATCACCCTCACACCTCTTTCTGAAAGAAAGATCGCTCATGACAAAAATTTTTCATAATCATTATTACTTATCTGGGGTATAGAGGAAGAGGTATCAACTTTACAAGCGAAAAGAACACAACCGTTGTAAAAATCCACAATTTGGATATGAAATGGATTCCCACCAGACACACACAGACAACCGTTAAAAGTCACATCTATCAAAACTATTCATCATTCTATAATGATTAGTTTAATTCACTTTAAACTTGAGACATAAATACGATAAGTAGAGAAGATCGCTATGCTGTTTAATGTTTAGGTTTCAGAGCATGATAGAAAATGAAGGAATGCTTAATTAATGTCCGTACACAACTCAAGGATTCGAAAGGCAGACATAAGATTTACTTACGTATTCAATTATCGCCTCCACGCTCGCTCCACGGTGGAGTTAACAAGAATATGAGGAGTGCGATAAATTTCGAATTATCTGGATATGCAGGAGAAAAATAAAAATTATTAAAAATCCAGACTCTTATCGGGCAAAAATAATCTTTCAATAACACAACCGTAAGAGAAAATCTTAATTATTAATATATAGCTAACCTATTTCTACAGCTATGTTTCGGACAAAATAAATCACATAAATGGATTAGTTTGTATTGAAACTAAATATTCCAGCCAGTTTATACACGAAAAATGTTTACAGAGCTGTCCGTTGCTCGAAGGGAGTTGGGCCGGGGCATAGATGTTTGTAACAAAACGCGTAAGCTCACACAGGTTAAAATATAATAAAAACAACAACAGCAAAACATATACACTCTCACTCACGATTATCAATCAAAAATGGGAGAGTGTTTGTTGTACAAGAAATGTGCGTACACATTTTAGTTTAAATGAATACACACTTACTGTATTTCTTTCTGAGTTTCCCCACGATGTTTTCAAAACTTCGCACAAATCACGGAGTCGTATATCATATCTATTTTCCTTATTAAAATCTTGAGCCAAAGTTACATTTATATTCCGCCACAGCCAAACTTTATGGCCGTAAAAGAAATTTGCCCTCCTTATATTACAACTCTTCTTTAATGACTTCGGCCTCCTGAATCTTCGCAAAATATACTGTTCCACGTTTTACTCTAATAGAACATTCACCAGAGCGGTCATGTTGGTAGATCCCAGAATAATCTGCTTGAATTGGTGATTTAATTATATATTATATTATTAATAATATAATAATATATATATATATATATATATATATATTATATATATATATATATATATTATTATATATATATAATATATTATTTATATATTATATATATATGTCTGAGTATATAGATTATATATATATATATATATTATATATATCGATATTACCTAAATACCAATTTTATGGTAATCGATATAACAAAGTTCATTTTCTCCGAAATTTCAATCGGATACCCACGATATCAGATACTGATACTAAAAAAATTAAGTGCTATTGTGATGAACAATCACGAATTACTAGCTTGGCCGAAAAGTAATAAGTTTTTTTACCTATATATATATATATATATATAATATATATATATATATATATATATATATATATATATATAATATATATATATTATATATATATATATATATATATATATATATATATATATATATATATATATATATATATATATATATATATTATATATATATATATATAGAGAGAGAGAGAGAGAGAGAGAGAGAGAAAATTAGTAAGTTAAATTTTTTTTTAGAAAATTAGCTGTCCTTTAAATAGTGGGTGTAATGCAATTAAAGAATAAGTTGAAAATGGTGTTTTATCTTTAAAATCTGCTACGCTAATTTGCAAGTACGCCTAACCAACCTAACGTTAACCTTGCAAAACCTCTATAAATTAGCTTTAATCTCCTTCTCTTTCTCATATATATATTAATATATAAATATATATATGTATATTTAAATAAATCAGTATAATTATATATATATATAATATATATATATATGTATATAATATATATTATATATATTATATGTGTGTTGTGTGGTGTGGGTTGGTGGTGTGTTGTGTGTATGTTGTGTGTGTGGTGTGTTGTGTGTGGAAACTTACAGTTAGCGGCGCCCTAGAAATCTTGAAAAGTAGCGATATTTACAAGAAAAAACAAAATTACATAGTTTGAATAACCGTATGTTAAAATATTAAGCCGGAAATGTTAAATTATAAGAAAAAAAAATTTAAAAAAGTATAAAAAATTAATATCCGTAATCGATGGTACGATAACTTTCCATGTTTTATATGGCGGCAGTGATTTTTTTAGCCAAATGCCCTAATTAGAAAATGTTAAAAATTTAAGGTTATATTTGAAATATGTTGTTAAGTGACGTAGGTAAATGTTAATGTTTTTCCCCAATAAGTTTGTTTGATAATTAGTTGGCTTCTTTGCAACAGAGGGAACAATACTTTCTTTCTTGTAAATTTCATGAAGTTACCCAAAAAAAAATTGAAATTGTGTTTTGAACGTAAAGGTATTTATTTATTTATGGTTTATTTTAAAATTTTTTTTTGGTAAGTATCTCTAGTTTTTCGAAGATTATCTCGGTCGCTTACATTTTTTTAATTTTTAAAAACCTAAAAGAATACCCCAGGGGTAAACCGCAATAGAATGTCCAAGAGGTCGGGGTCTTCTCGGCCGTCACCGGGAGACCCGGGGGGAACTTCGTCCCTCCTATTTCCCGTTTGTCTTGAAAGCCCCCTAAATTTTGGTTTTACGTGGTACCTATTATCGGGAATACGTTTGATCCCAAATACTTAATTGTTTTCCTGGTACAGAGTCGTAGTTTTCCCGAGTAATCTTACCCGGCCTTAAAACGTAAAGGCTTGGCCATATCTATATATATATATATATTATATATATATATATTATATTATATATATATATATATATATCCATATATAATAATATATATATATATATATATAATATATATATATATATATATTTATATATATAATATATAATATATATATATATATATTATATATATAATATAATATATATATATATATATATATATAGGTCCCTTTTCTGTTTTTACACCTTTTGTTTTTGTTTTTGATTTTTTTGTTTTTGTTTTTAATATATTGCTACTAAATAATGATACCAACAATGAAATTTCCAGTGGTAAACGGAAACATGATTCCAAAAGTTCGAAATATTTAAATTAATTTTTTAAAAATCACATTTATGTAAACCTTTTTAAAAATGAAAATATCTCGAAAAGTACGAAACTTACAGAAAAAACAAATTACATATTTGGAATCAGCGTATAAGCTTATGAACAAAAAATGTTAAAAAATACCTTATTTTGCCGACGTGGAACACAGGGGGGGGACGTTTCCCATACCCCGTAAGGGAGGGCGAGGAAAACCCCCGCGACACCCAAAATACCAAAGAGCGTGGGGGTTCCGAGACCCTCCCCGGACGGGGGGAATAGTCCCTCACCCCTAAGTTTCAAAAATTTCTAACGTTCAAAGAAAAAGTTAGTTTTTTTTAAGAAAATTCTTTAAGTCGGCCAAGCTTTCTGGAATTAATGCCAGAAGCTTGCCCTAAACAAAATTTCTTAAAAAAACCTAACTTAACTTTAACTTAACTGAACTTACGAAATTTTTTTGAACTTAGAAAAAAATTTTTTTCCAGAAAATATTTAGATCAAATACTGGAGTTTTACCCATATATAATATATATATAATATAATAATATATATATATTTATATATTATATATTTTATTATATATATATATATATATATATAATATAATTTATATATATATTATATATATAGGCACTTATCCTTTTTAAAGGAAGTTACATAAAAAGTCAGAGAAATCGCAAAAAATCGCAAGAATCCTACTTTGTGCATCCCTGCAAGTGTTACGTTGTTTAGCCTAAACTCCAATAGAACGACGGAATAGTTGCCACATGTTGCTTTTTATTTTTATCATGTTAATTTTTGTTAATTTTTGTTAATTTTTTTTTAAATTATTTTTTTAAGGGGCTCGAGCCGAAACGGGGGAAAGAGGGGGGGGACGAAGTCCCCCCCCGTCGTCCCCCACTGAGGCCGAGAGACCTGACTCTTTCCATCTTTTGCGATTTAATCTTGGGTATTCTTTAAGTTAAAAAAAAAAAAAAGAAAAAAAACTATTGGCAACCTTGGACGCACTAATCAAAGCCTTTGAAGATAATCGAAAAAAAAATCCGATTACATTGTTTCGTTTCGATATATTATCGGTTATACTTCCTCTTTAAAAGGGACAAGTTCCTATAATATATATAAACTATATTTACTATATATATTATATATATATATATAATATATTATATATATATATATATATTTATATATATATATATAGTATATATATATATATAATATATAATATATAAATATATATATATATATAATATATATATAATAATATATATATATATATTATTTATTAATTATTATTATTATACAGACCACTTTATTTCCCGCTTAGCGGGGGTAGTGGTAACGTGCAGCGTTCCCTAATATACCAATTGTTCCTTCATCTCGCCCTCAGAAACCCACCTCCCTCGCCATTCCCACTCCTCTAATCTCCTCGCCAACCACCGCTACCTTCCTCCACCCTCATCCTCTCTTCCAGCATTTCCTTTATTCCATCCCTTATCCACCTTCTTCTTGGTCTCCCCCTTCCTCTTTTTCTATCCCTCCCGCCTCCCAAACTCCCTCCTAACCACCCTCTGCCTCCCCTCCATTTCTCTCCAGATGTCCAACGCAATCTTAAACATTCCCTACTCCGCTCTTCTTACCAAACCCCATTCTACCAATCACATCTCTCTCTTATTACCCTATTCCCAATCCTCTCTCTTTTACTAACCCACATACCGCTCTCAACCCCTTCATCTCAAATGCCCAATTTCTTCTTGGACCTAGCATTCAACCCCCCATGTTTCACACCCATATAGTAACGCTGGGAACACAAATTTTTTCAAACAAACTTATCTTAAGTTTATGTGATAAATCCCCCCCTTTCCATAATTCCCTCTAACCACTCAATGCTCTCATTCCTTCCCCTACTCTGTGATCAATCTCTTCCTTTATCCCTCCTTCCTTACCCAAATTCAATTCCTAAATATCTGAAAACCTTTACTTCTCTTCTAATACTTTAACATCCTCCAACTACTCTATCTCTAACCCCTATCCCCCTCATCTGTTTCCCCTCCTCCTCAAACCACTATACACTTTACTTTTTTACCTTGGAATTTATCTTTAAGACCCTTTGGTCCCACACAACCTTCTCTTCAACTCCTTCACCCAAATACTTTACAGCCCTTCCTGAAAATCCTTCGCCCACCAAGGTAGTAATCCATCCGAAAAATAGTTACCATGTTCACTTCCCATCTATCACCCCTATAGCTGGGTTTCACCTCCTCTCCCCTCCCTCATCCATCCCTGCAAACACTCCTCCATAAATAAGTTTTGAAAAAGCCACGGTGGACATTTACACATCCCCATGTCTCAACCCCCCTCCTCTTCCACTTCCAAACATCTCAACTCTCCTCCTCCTATACTCCTCACCACACATTTCTTGCCTTATGTCCTATAAAGGCCCCTACCACCTTTACCTAATTTACCCCCCTACTCCCTGTTCCTCAGCACCCTCCCATATTCCCCTCCCTCTCCAACTCTAATCATTTTATGCTTTTCCTCCAATTCTTAAAAACACCCATACACTTTTCCCTTTTTCCCTTCTATATTCCTTTCCTCCCACAAGCATCTTCATTGTGGAATACTGAATCCACTACACCCCCTTCCATCCTAATCCCTCTTGTTCTTTTCCATTCTCTCTTCCGTTAAATCTCTTACCCTCTCAATTAGTATTCTCCCCTATCACACTTTTCCTACTACACTCTAAAAGAACAAATACTTTTAATTACCACACTCCATCCCTACAATTCCCTTTCCCTTTAATACAGGGGAAACCAAAACAACTCATCCTCCCAATCCTGTGGGGAACCCTCTTCCTTCCCTCCCAACATAAATTAGAATAATACAACCTGTCACAGCCCATTCCTCTACCCCTGCCTCCCATCGTGAACATTTCCTCCATACTCACACCAATCTAGAAACCCGCTGGACTTCCTTTTTTTTCCCTTAGATAATACCGCCTAATAATTCTTTTTCCAATTTGGTATTTCCATATCTCCTTCCGTCCCTCTTCCACCCCTCCCCACCTTAGTAAATCTTTTGCCAAATCCTCCTCATTTCTCTCCCACCCAATTTCAATATTCAATAAAATCCTCTAAATATTCCCCCCACTTTCCCACCCTCTATCCTTCCCCTCCTATCCATTCCCCATCCCCTCCCTTAACTCTTCCTCATTCCTCCTTCTTCTTTTCTTTTTTTATTTACTTCTTTCCCCAGAAATATCCTTGGCTCCCTTTTTTCAAAATTTTTCTGATCACTTTTCTACAACCATCATTATTGCATTTCTCTTCGCGGCCCTCTCCCAACGCCCTCTTTGGCTTCCAATCCTTAAACCCCCTATATTCCTCCCCAGTTTCCCCTTCTCCTATCCCCACCTTTCCACATAGACCTCTTTTTCTTCTTTTTCCACAACTCTTTTCCACCTCCCTCACTCCACCCATTCACTTCCCTTTCCTTCTACTTGCCCTTTCACCATTTTTTAACTCCCGGTCATATCCCTTCTGGTCTTCACAATTGTCTCGTTTCCATGTCCCCTAGTTCCCTTCCTCCACATCCCCTCCATTTATCCGTCTCTCTCACGTCCCTCCATCTACCTCCATACCCCTCCTAAACTCGTTCTTACACAATGTATCTAATTTTTTCACCTTTATGACTTCTAATTTTTCCTCTTTTTTTTCTCTTTCTCCTTACCGTTACCCGCCTCCCCCCACTTAACCCTACAACCCACAAATAGTGGATCGGTCTGTCAGATAAACCCCTACCTGCCCCTCTGAATACAATTACATCTAGTAATCTGCCTCTATCCTTACTATTTATACACACATATAATCCAGTACCGCCCTCCCCCCGTTATCTCACTCTTCCTTGTATACTTATGATTTCACTCTTCTTGAACCAAGTATTCCCAACTATCAATCTTCTATCAACACATAACTCTAACATACTTTCTCCATTAACATTCCTTTCCCCTACCCAAAATGGACCTATAATTCTCCCCATCTCCTCTCTTCCCACTCCTGCATTCAAATCTCCTAATAAACAAATTTTTTCATTTACCCCGAAACTTCTTTCCCAACATTCATTCAATTCACTCCAAAATCTTTCTCTCTTCTCCTCCTCCCTTGCTCCATTTACTGGTGCATACGAGCATATAAAACCCACATTTCTCCCCCAAATTTCACTTTAACCCACCAATTATTCTTGAATCACCTATTGCACACTTTTAAACCCTTATCCCCCCCTCTTGGATCCTCATAATATCCTATATCCTCGCCCTCAACTCTCTCGTCGTTCACCCCGAAAATCATCCCTTAAAATTTTCCCAAAGACCCCATCTCCTTCTATCCTTCAGCTTTTGTTTCTGTCCCAAACCCTAAGATCAATCCAACCTTTTCTTTCGAACATTAACCCAACTTCTTCCCCTTTATATATACCATGTAATCTCTTTCTCACAAATTCCATACAACTCCACTCCTCCTAATCTTAATCTCCCTCTTTTGCCCATCCCTACTCCTCTTACTCTCTCTTACCTCCTTTAGTCCGACCTCTTTATTCACACACTTCCAACTTTTTTTTTTATTCCCACACCGAATTAGGCTGCACTTACCTGGATCCCACAACCTGAGGCACTTCCCAATACCTCAAGCCCAAACCCCCTAAACAAATCACACAATATACTATAAACTTAAATTAAAAACTCTTCTTCAGAGTTCAAATATTGAATATCGAATTTAAAAGGCCCTGAAATAATTTTTCCTTCTGTTGATTATAAAACTTGAATGCAATCTATTCCCTATTTAGATCAACAGGAAATCCTTGAGAAATGTTAAATTCCCTTCTGTTTTGGGAGATACTCCTTGTTAGAGTTCCTGGCCTTAAATTTCTTAACCTTTAATAACTTTTCTTTGTTTAATAATATATCCCCTTGATGAAATAACCTATACGTTTTTTAAACCTCTAATCAATTCAGACAAAGTTTCCCCTGTTTTTTCCAACTAACTGCATAGTAATTCTATCCCTGGTATTTTAAGAGAGAGAAACCCTGTTCTTACCAGGAATGAGACTGCTTACAAGGTTACACCTGGAATAAGACCCCATCTCTTTGTAACACTTTGTATCGCAATCAACAGACCTCTCAGACCCCCCTCCTGAGTCAAAAGCACATAAGCTGGTAATTATGCCACTTCACAATTTATTTATATCATCATTAAACCCTTTTTAACTTTTTCCGTAATATGTTTTTATATCATATATTGATTAATCGTAACATTAGATGAAAAAATTTTCAATTAAACAATAAAAATAGTATCCTTTTGAAGAGAGCTTGCTTTTTTTTTCTAAAATCTTCTATTTTTCTCTTCACTTTTCGCAATTATATTTCCTCCAGCCTGTTTTTCTACTTTCTAAAATCTTCTATTTCTTAAACACACGCTACTTTAATCCAACGGTAATATGGCTACGCAATAATACTATATAATATATATATATATATATATATGAATATAATTAATCATATATATATATTATATAATATATATATTATATATATATATATATATATAATATATGATATATATATATATAATATATATATATATATATATATAATATATATATATATATATATATATAACTACAGGTTCTAAAAACAACACCAACTCTTAACTTACGTCAGGTATCTGATTTCACTAACACGCTATAAGTAGAAACACTTCTAAAGTCCCCAGACTTTTGCATCATAGAAGTTTCGTCAAAATAATGAGAATAGATTTTTAAAAGCACGAGGTTAAAACATATCCCACCAACCTAGGTTTATAGTTTAATTTTATTATATCCGAACCCTTTTTTGGTATTTTAGTAAAATTAATTCCTTAATCTTTAAGGGCGTTTTGGGTATCGGAAGAATTAATAAAATTTGGAAAGATAATATCCGGGATTTGTGTTGTGGGAAGAAAGTCTTGAGTGAGAGAATAAATGAGAGGGTAATTAAAAATATTTTATTATATGGAAAGTTAACGGATTGTAAAGTTGAGTGTTTTTGGGAATCGATCGGGTTGGAGACCTAAGAAAAAGTTGAATTTGAATCTCCTCTCTTCTTCTCTCTCATCTCTCTCTCTTCTCTCTCTCAATCTCCTCTCTCTTCATCCCTCCTCTCTCTCATTCCTCCTCTCTCCCTCTTCTCTCTCCTCTCTTCTCTCCTCTCTCTCTCTCCCATCTTCTCTTCTCTCTCCTCTCTCTCTCATTCATTCATCTCCTCTCTCTCTCTCCCTCTCATCCTCTCCTCCTCTCTCTCTCTCCTCTTCTCGTCTCTTCTCTCTCTCTTCTCTTCTCTCCTCTTCTCTCGTCTCTTCGTCTTCTTTCTTCTCCTCTCTTCTCTCTCTTCTCTCTCTCTTCTCTTGAAGGAAAACGAATGTGAATTTTAGCAGAAAGCGAGAATAATCGGTGCAAAAAGTAAGATTAAATGGTGTTGATATTTTGTGAGGAGGGGGGTCCCCCTTGGCCCCCTGGGGATTGAATCTTTTGGGAACATTGAACGAGATTACCCATAAAACCATGGCTGGGGGATGCAGTGGGGAAGAGAGTGTCACGGTATTGTGGAAGCTCCTAACGGGTGTATTTTTTGGGAGCGGACCGGATCTTTTCAACCACTACTTATCCTTAAAGAATTTTAAAAGGGAATGGTTCCTAATTTGTTCTTTCCTTTTTTCTACTAACCCATTCCCCTTTGGGGTGAATGGTGTTGCACCCACCGTCGACCACCCCCACCCCCACCCCAAATCGTGTGGGAATCCATGGGAAGATAAAGAATAGAAAAAGAAGATTCCTACATAAAATAAAAAATCGTGTTCAAAACAATTTCACAACAACAAGTTGAAGAAACTTCATATAATATATAATAATATATATAGTATTATATATATATAAAATATATATAGTAAAATATATATATTATATTATATGATTAATATATATATATATATATAAATTATATATTATATATATATATATATTCTATAGTATATATAATAATTATATATATATTACTTAAAATATATATGAAAAAATTAAATATATATAATTTATATATTATATTATATATAATATATAATATATATATATAATATATATATATATATATTATTATATATATATAATAAATGATATATATATATATATAATATATATATATATATATATATAATATCTTATATAATATATATATATATATATATATATATATATATATTAATATATATAAAAATATATATATATATATATATATAATATTAATTATATATAATATATAATAATATATATATATAATATATATATAAACGGGTAAGGAACGATCGGGTCCGCATGGCAAGGCCGCGGGGTTTCGAAATCCTAGTCTGGATCCTAGGAAGAAATTACCTAGAGAAATTCCCCTCCTTGAATAGGGCTATGCCCGTGAGGTGTGAACTTTAAAAAAAAAAAAATAAATATATATATAAATATATATATATATAAATAATATTATATATATCTATATTATATATATTATAATATATATAATATATAATATAAATAATATATATATTAATAATATATATATATATATATATATCAGGGTTGGCGAGCACGGAATTTTAGCGCAACCGCACGCAACCGCCCGCACCGCACGGGGGCACCAAAAGTCATTTTTTGTCCGATACCGCACAGCCTCCTGTTTCAATAAGCACCGCACCACGGCACCCACAGCCAAAAATCTTTTTGTCCGCCACCGCACTCTATGTTTTTTAATGTGCATACCGCACCACGCACCACCGCACCTCTATATTGTAAAAGATTTCTCCTCCACCGTTACTTGTTTTACATTGAATTTGTGTGGTGGCGCATCCGCCACCGTACCAAAAATGGTGCTCACCACGCT
>JABUQX010029064.1:0-12500 GCA_015478945.1 Trachelipus rathkii
AACAAGTACCACGGGTACTAAAATATGAGGACAATCGTTCTGTTATTAATAATTATTATTATTATTATTCATTATTATTATTATTATTTTATTATTATTATTATTATTATTATTAGGGATTATATTATTATTATTATTATTATATTATTATTATTATTATATATTATATTATTATTATTATTATTATTATTAATTATTAGTAGTAAGTAGTTAGTAGTAGTAGTAGTAGTAGTAGTAGTAGTAGTAGTAGTAGTAGTAGTAGTAGTAGTAGATATTGAATAAGTATTCTTTCAGTATTTGTCCTTAACACGATTCGAAGATGTACACTTTTTTTTCTGGAAGAGAACAGTTTGGAATCATATAATTAATTTTCTTGTAGTGTAAAAGGATTTTATTTGAGACATTTTGAAAAGTGTTTACTAAAGAAAAACTTCCATAACATCTCATAAACAACTTAAGGCCTCTTCTATACTAGGCCTTAAAAGCGCCATTAGTATCGCGTTTGTAACGCGCGTTTAAAGCGCTCTTTAAAAAGGAACTTCAAATGTACTATAGTGATGTCGGGATGAGAAATTTTTGTTATTATTATTATTTTTTTTTTTTAATTCCAATCACTTGGGGCTTCGTGAGGATAAATGAATATGAACATCCTATATGAGGATGCCGATATTATCATGTTATCCAATAAACTTTAAAAAAAAGTATTTCTAAATATTTGAAACACAAATTCCACTACTACTACTACTACTACTACTACTACTGCTACTACTACTACTACTACTACTACTACTACTACTACTACTACTACTACTACTACTACTACTAAAGAATTATTACTAATAACGAAAACGAAACAGAAACCATCGAAATAAGACACCTAAGAAAGTTCATTTAATCTGGAATATTTTTCTTTATTTAAATTCCGCCATGTTCCTAAGAATACAAATTCTGGTGTCATCGGAGCAAGATGTGATAGAAAAGAGAAGAAACAGCAAGATCTTAGAAGGGAAACATCAGGAAAGAGAAGGAACAGAAAGGAATATGAGTAGCAAATGATGCTCTAGTTTAGTGAAGAATGAAATGGAGCGATAATAAATTTTCAACATTCAAGAAATTATAATCTTATGAAGAGAATTGAATTTTATATTTTTGCATTAATCGTATTTATTTGTTTCTACACTGAAATTGAAAAACAAATTTAAATTCAAATTAAAAATAATCGTGAAGTAATAAAAGTGAAATAGAGTATACTTTTAAGAAATTGATTCATACATTAGCAGAACTTGACCTCTACGTCTTTAATATTGATTATTTCAAATGTTCGTCCTTAAAATGGCATCAGAATCGTTTAGTCTATCAAGTTGACTCCTCTAAATGCTACATGGAGTTGGGAACACCTATCAGCCGTTTGTTTGTTCCCATGTATGGATCAAATCTGCAGTTGACGCTAACTCCCAATCCCAAGTGCTAATAGTGATTAATTTTTATTAATAGAGATATTTTTATTAATTAGTATTATTAGTGTTGTTAGTAGTAATGGTAATAGTTAGTGTTGTTATTCTAATAGTGTTAGTGTTAGTGAAGGTAATATTGCTGGAATTATGAACTTCATTGTTGTTGTCAATAATAACAGCGATGTATGTATATTTAAGTATGTGTATGTATATATATATATATATGTGTATTTTTTTTTTGTATTTCATATTTATTTATATAAAAGCCCCCGATAGCTCAGTGTTAGAGCACTCGCCCAACAAAGCGAGGGTCCCAGGTTCGCACTGATCGGGTGGGAAATTGTGAGCTATTCTCTCCTTGGCTTGGCTCCGTCCTGCTCGAACGTAAATAGTAAACCCTTTTAGATTATGGCTTTGCCCGTGAGTAGCAGGACATCATGGTTTATTGTAAAAAAAAACGAAAAAAAAAAAAAAAAAAAAAAAAAAAAAAAAAAAAAAAAAACAGATTCAGTCATTCAGTCCCTATTGTTCATCGTCATTGCATGATGCACAAAAGGGGAATATTCATCACTCCTAATACAATAAAATCAGTTTTTTTTTTCCTTTCTCCTTATATGGTTTTAGAGGTTTGGTTGATATTTGTTTTTAATATATTTTCGGAACTATCTTGCATACAAAATTGTTAGAATGCTTCAATCTAGTGTGTGATTCAGTTGATTATTTGTTGAAACTATTTCAACTTCGTTATTACATCCAGCTTTAGTTGTTGAATATCTTCCTGGCTTCATGATAAGTATTAATAAAAAGTGAATATCCGCACTTATTTTGAGTGGATGCGACTCCTTAAAATTTTGTAAATGCTTTTTTCAGTGCAAGTGGGGATGAGGAACATCTTCGATTCACTAAAATGGACAACTAAGTAAGTTTGTACTCCAGAAAAAAAATTTTTTTTAAAGCGTTTATATATATGCATAATTTTACTTTGATGTTATTAAAAAAAAAGTGTAAGTCTTCAAGGCAAAAATGACATTTTTGTTTTAATAAAACTTGCATATGTGTAAACTTGTTATATTCTTTTAACTAACAATTAATCAAAATTTAAAGAAAAATAAAAGAATACTTTTATTAAGGTCCGTTCGTATACTTGCGAGGAGAAAGGACGAAGAAACGCAAGTATATTATCCTCTTGTTTGGGTGAAGGAATCAAAATGGCGGTTGGTTCCTCGTAGAAAGAGTTCGTGAAATCGATGATGGACTCACGGGATTTTGTAATGGTGAGGCCGGCGGCAGCAAAATCTACCTCCTAAGGAGAAATTTTTCGATATAATATATAATATAATGATATATATATAGTATATAATATATATATATGTATATATATTGTATTATATATATACTATATATAAATTATTATAGTATATATATATATATTATATATACTGTATATATATAATATAGTTATATTATTATATATATAATATATATATATATATATATAATATATATATATATATATATATATAATATATATATATATATATATGATATATACATCATAATATATATATTATATATATCTATATATATATTAGTATATATATTATATATATATATACACGGGTGATGTCAGAAACCTTGGACAAACTGCGTGAGTGGCTGGATAGGAGCAAACAAATAAAGGACAGTTATTTTAATACCTATGTTGTTAATGACGCTTCGTTTCAAAAGTTTTACGGGCAACGATTTAAGAGGTAGCACTAGTTTGTTTGGTGACGTGTTCGCATGTAGGTTACCGATTCGATTTAGGTTTACTCAATTTTTAATGTGTTTGTGGCGTGGTTACATGTGTGTGACGCTTTAAACGTCCTCGGAAACACGTGGCAATACCTTACCTTTTCCCAATTCATCGTTGATTCAGTACAGTGTAGGCATCGATTACGAATGGATCACTACACTCTTCCGAGTTAACCGACATGATAATGTTTACGGTGCGGCGAACGGAAATGGACAAAGAGCGCACCTCATGTACCGGGAACGGTTTCTACACAGAAATCACCCCCACCCACACAATGTTTGCTCGCCTTCATCAGCGCCTTCGAGATAATGGGACCCTTCGTCCCCGAATCATTTGTTGGAAGGACCGCGCGAATATCGAAGGACTCCTGCGTTGAAGAAGAGGTGCTTGAGAGAGTCGCTAACGGACCTCGTCGCCCTAGCACACGCGCCATTGCCCATGCCATGGGTTAATATAGTCCGTTTGTGGTTCGGGTCCTTTGGCAAGAGCAAGAGAATCCATGCATCCCTACAGAAAAGGACACTGGACTTGGCCAAACGACTTTCGCACGACCCGTGTGCGATTTGCCCGGTGGTTCTGCAACGAAGCATCGATAAACCTGCCTTTCCTGCATATGTCATGTTTACCGATGAGGCGTGCTTCACACGTGATGGCTACTTCAACGATGCGTCAAACAACATCACCGTGTTATCTTACTATCATCCGTAACTTTGAAACGAAGCATCATACAACATAGCTTATTTAAAAATAAATGTTCATTATCGTTTGCTCAATCAGCTCTCAGAGTTTTGTCGCAAGAGGTTTGTTAATTACCCCTATATATATATATTATATATATATATATAATATTATTTATAAATATTGTATAATCTTTTTAAATGATAATAAAATAAAATTAGAAAAAAATTAATAATATATTAAAAATAAAAAAATTTATATAATTAATATATATTATATATATATAATAGATATATATATATATATATATATAGGCCAAAACTATACAATAGACTCTCCATACATCTCGAAAACTACGATATGTTCAAGAAAACCAATAATGTATTTTGGAATCAGCGTAATGAAAATTAGTATGGGAATGTTGAATAAAAAAAAAACAATATATATTTATAAATAAATAACAATACCTATGGATTTCACCTAACATTGGCAACTTAATTTTAACAAACTACCCATAAAAGTATACGTTTTCTTTCTATCAGTTCAATATTTTTTGTATATTAAAATAAATCATGATTTTTGTTATTTTGGTATTTTTGTTATTAAAAAAAAATATAAAAAATAGTTTTTATATTTTTCAAAAATTATTCATCACAGTCAACTCACGTTAATGCTTTACGTTAATAAATAAAGAACAAAAAAATAATAATTTTTTCATTGCCTTAAATGAATAGAAAACTTTGAAGAATCTGTCAGTCTGATTGGCTAGATTTTGGTTGCCTGCAGGAATAAAAATCAACATGTCATACTAGTGATGGACCGGATGTCAAAATTTGACTGTTTGCGGATGCGGATGCGGATCTTTTAAAGAGGATGATGATGCTGATGCGGATTCGGATGCGGATGCGGATGCGGATGTTAAATCTTTGAAGTTTGAATTTAAAAATTATATATATAATATATATAATAGTATATATATATATATAATATATATATATATATAGTATATATATATATATATTATATATATATATATTATTATATAAATATATATATATAGTATATATATATATATATATATATATATAATATTTACAGTTGTCACCACACTCACCGGGCAGAGCCCCTATTCAAAGTGAGGGGGTGTTTGCACAACCTCAAATATTCATCAAGCTAACGCAAACTACGCAGATGAACCCGATGCAGGCTTTAAAGTGAGAGAGATTGAAATTCAGCAGAAAACACAGAAGATGGAAAGAGAATTCCTCAGAACAGAAGTTGCCAGGAAAGAAGAAGCACCGCAGCGAAGAAGCCTTTGAGTTACCAAGTATCAACAGCAAAACTCATGTGCGACAGAGACCCCTTGTGCTACGAGGGCGTCGTAAAGGTGGTGTATGCGAGTGATAAACTCCCTCGATCACCTGCCGCTGCGGTACCCTATAGAAAAGAGATAACGCACTCAACATCGCGCCGTAGAAGATAGAGGGTCAAGGTGACTGGAACAATGCAGAGCATTTTATAAGCTTTTGGCCTTTGCAATCGACGCGTTAATCCAAAAGCCGGTGAAACTAACTAGAGCCCCCTGATATGAGAGCAGTACTCCATACAAGGCGGAGAGACCCTTATATAGCTGGAGGAACTGCGAATAAAAAAAAAAAGTTCTCGCAGCACTAACAGAACTCTCCAGTGTTTCTTTGAGGCGCCCTAGCAACCGTTGTTGATGTGAAGGTTCTTTCCAAGACATTTTTTTTGTTATGTTAAGGCCAAGGATTGTTTATATTGTCAACAGGAGAGAAGAGAGAAGCCGTCGAAAGAGAATGGAAAGTTAGAAAGTGTCTTAGAGAGGGAGATTTGTAGAAGTTTGGGTTTTTAAAAGAATTGAATTTCACAAAGGTTGAGACGACCCCACCCGGAATTCTATGTCAGATCAGCGAGAATAGAATCGTTAAGATTAAGACGAGATGCCAATTCCTAGAAGTAAAAGAGGGAGCAAAATTGAAATGAGTTGAATGAAGGGTCGAGTCATCGGCATAAGAGTGGATGGAGTTAGATGTGCAGGTGAGAAAATCATTAATGAAAAGTCGCCCCATCAACAACAGCCGATATTGAACGACTTATAAGAAAGCTAGACATAGAGCAAAGAGAAGGAGGAAACCTAAAGTAAGGGGAGCTTGAGAGGCATGGACGCGTGCCAATACCGTTCAATCTTTGGGATATGTCAAGCGCCCCACTCACGCAAGTCTCTACCGTAGTTCCAAGAAGGGCGGAAAACCAATAAATTTAGTTAGATAGAAGAAGAAGCAAAAAGTATATCGCCCAGTAGAACGCTCAGCTCACGAAAGCCGTACTGACGATCGAAAGAAGTGAATGAGACTCCAGATGATCTAAGATGAGAGTTGAGAAGGGTTTCAAAGAACTTAGAATACAAGTGAGAGCTATAGGGTGATAGTTAGAAGGAATCAGAGCAGCTTCCTCTTTGTTTTTCGGAACAGGTTGACATGTGCGTTGGCTGCCAACACTGAGAGAAAGTATTAGTATTGAGAACTAGAGAATATAGTTGAACGAGGGGGGGTGTCAGCACACTCCATCAAAACTCGGGAGGAATGCCATCCGGGCCACGACCGCCTTTCTAACATTCATTATGATTTCAGTTAGGCCCATTGCACCCAGATCAACATGGTATCCAGACAATGGCATAGGGACACCTGAGAGAAAGGAGGGAGGAGATGAGTGCAGAAAATCGTCTAGGGTTTGAGTTAGAGGAAAATAGGAGGCTGAAGAGATTTTTCCTTTTTCAGTTGAGAATTCGCAGTTGGAATTAGAAACAGAACGTAATATCGAATAAGAGGAGGAAAGACCGATTTACAGAAGTTTTTTTAGAGGATTGTTTTTGGCAAGTAGCCAGAAAGATTTATTCGTAGGAGGAGAAAATTAAAGGGAGGTTAGCGCACTTTTATCGGTTTGATGAAATTGCCCAGCCTTTTGCTCGACAAAGGGTATCTCTGCAAGATTTCTATCATGAATGAAAATTAAGCAAGAGTGATAGAAGGAACGAGAATTTTTCCACCTCACGATACTGCACTGTCCTCTCTAGCCATGAATGACCAGAAGAGCAGAGCACCGATCGAAACCATGGATTATAGGAGTAAGAAAGAATTTTAAGTCGAAGAGAAATGAACCTGTTTCATACCAATCAACGATTACAGTCTTCCCACCGTTATCGGCAGAAGCCGAAAAGCGTCACAGTGTCAAAGCAGTCATTCCAATTATAGCTAGCGTAGTAGGCGATCGCATATATATATATATATATATAATATATATATATATATATATATATATATATATATATATATATATATAAATATATATATAATATATATATATATATATAATATATATTATATATATATATATATACAGTGTGCGTATCAGGGGGGCCAGGGGGCCAATGGCCCCCACGGAGCCTACGAAAATTTTCTCTAGACAATAAAAAATGGTAAGTATCATATCTGTTAATGATATAAAGTGCAGAAGGTTTAAAATTAATTTTATATATATTTAGAAAAAAAGTATCAAGTTAACTCGTTGATCTTCAGAATAAAACTCGTTTATTTCTCTCATTTGAGCAAAGTTAGCATTTCCTGTAGAAAATAGCTCGAACATGCTTCACTTCATGAGATAATTGAAAATTTCAAAAAATACAGGCGGTAAATAAAGAAATATTAAACATATACAAAATTTTCTGAACCCTCAAAACTGTATTATTGTCATCCCATTTTTAATCACCATTTTTTGGATTATTTAATATCATCATTAGGTCTAACTGTTTTTAAAAATCATAAAGATCGATTTTATCTTATTCCTTGCAATTTTTCATGGAGACCGAACAGGTGTAGATGTGCCCATATGAGAAGATTAAAAAGATTGTGTAACATTTTACATGAAGATCTCGAAGCCCTAATGGAGATTTAGTAAAGCATATGGGATTTATGGAAGTGAAATGATGCTCGACACAGCAGATACGTTCCCAAAAAAAATCAGTCAAATAGGCGGAACTAGTTTCTTGTTCGCAGTTCCATTTTCTACAAATATTACATCTTGTTGCAAATACTTCCACTGGCAATTTTACCCTGTCTACTGCTCAGTAGAAAGAAGCTTTTCAACATTAAGACTTCTGAAATAAGCAACTTGAGAAATACTATTTAGAGTGAAAGACTGCGGACTTGCCTCTCTTAAACATACATCTGAATATAATTGACATAAAACTGAAGATGTTATCTCGGAGTTTGGCTTCACTCTCATGGCCCGGCGATTAAAAGTTAACAATTTCAGTTTAAGATGATTTGGTAATTTAAGATAAATTACTTTCCATTTTCTTAGGAAATTTAATATTGGTCCTTACCACTTTATATTATTTTATATATATTATATATTATATATATAATATATATATATATCTATATTTATTATATATATATTATATATATATATATATATATATATATATATATAATATATTATATATATATATATATATATATATATTAAATATAATTATAAGAAAATATATGTATTGACCTGGCCGAGCCCCGCCCGAAAAAAAATTCTGGATACTCCATAGAATATATTATAATATATTATATTATATAAATATATATATAGTATATATAAACATATATATATATATAATATATTATATATATATATATATATATATATTATATATATATTATATATATATAATTTATATATATATTATATATATTATATATATAACTATTATATATATATATATATATTATATTTATATAATATATATATATATATAATATAAATATATATATATATATATATATTAAAATATATATACATAAAACAAATAATATATATATATATATTATATACAGAAATCGAAATTCAAAATTACAATTATTCCCATTAACTCCCATGATAAAGATGCCAAAAAATATTTATTTTACATGCATTTAGTGAAATGTAGAAAACATCCTCAATATTTCATTTTTTCGAAAGAGGATGCGGATGTGCCGTTAAGTGAGGATGCGGATGCGGATGTCAATTTAGGTGCGGATGTTCCGCAAATGCGGATGCGGATGCGGATGTACTATGTACCATCATATTGTCATACACTTTCTCCTCAAATTTTAATATAATTTATATTTTTTTATTTAACATTTAAATCATAAAAAATAACTTTTTTCCATTACTACATTTTGACGACCATTCCAAATGTTATTTGTTTTCTGATAAAAGTCGTACTTTTTAAGATATCTGGCGAGCCTAATGTAAAGTTTCACTATATATATAGTATATATAATATTATAGAATATATATATATATATATATTATATATATATATATATATATATATATATATATATATATGAATATATATATATATATATATTATAATTATTTATATATATATATAATTATTATATATATATATATATATATAATTATATATAGTATATATATATATATATATATATATATATATTATATATAAATATTATAGTATATTATATATATATTATATATAATTATATATATACATACTCCCTAGGAAGAAATTTTCCAATATATATGAATAATAATATATATATATAATATATAATATATATATATATATAATAATATATAATATATAATTATATATTATATATATATATATATAATATATAATATTTATATAATATATATAATTTATATATATATATATAATATATAATAATATAAGATATGTATTAAGGCTACAATTGTAGTGGATACTTGTTTTGGGAACAAGATTCCCCCACTGCCCATCAGAGGTAACGTAAGATTGTATCTAGTATAATTATATATATAAATACTATATACCCATATATATATTATATATATATATATATAATCCATATGTATATATATATATATATATTTTTACATATATAGTAATATATATTATAGTATATATATATGTGTGTGTGTGAAAGTGTAGGTGTCGGTTGAAGCGAAGAAATCACTCCGTTTTAAGCAAAAGGAGAGTTAGGAAATATCCCCTCATTGGTTCGAACCATTTTCGCACAAGCGTCTATACTCACTATACAGGTTTGGCAAGTAGGCACACCTTTTCTTTTTACACACATGTACACATTAATACATAATATACACTCTTTTTACAACTTTATTTATAAAAAGAGGCATCAAAATGCAGTGTTGGAGAAGCCAACAGGGACGGATTGAAAAATAGCCCCCATTCTACCCTTCCCCTTTTTACCACTAGGGGGTTGACGGCCCCTGGTGATGGGGTTGACCACTTGACCACTTGCTTTCGTACATGATCCACTTTCCTGATTAATTTCTACATTATGCGCGCGCAGTCTTTATTCTACTTTCTGCTTCTTTAACACTTAGGCTACGTACACATGATGGCGTTGTAACGCGCGCTAAGCAACGCGCGTTCCAACGCGCGCTGTCTATCACGGCATACTATATGATGACTACAGACGGCTTACCAAATAAAAGAACTCGAGGCGCCCTGCTAGCGCGCGCTTCACGAGGAACCTTCTAGACGCGCGCTGCTGCGCGCGTTGAAGACAGAGCGCGCGCTGCATGTGTACGCCGTCTGTAGTTACCATATAGTATGCCGTGATAGACAGTGCGCGTTGGAACGTGCGTTGCTTAGCGCGCGTTGCAACGCCATCATGTGTACGTAGCCTTAACATAACATCACTTTCTATCAAATATATATATATATATATATATATATATTATATAAAAATAAAAATATAATATTTATATGTATATATATATATATTATATATATATATATATATATATAATATATATATATATATATAATAGAAACCGAACTCTGTTGCTTCTTACTATCTCTTTCCTCAATTTTATGTTCAACGATGTTGTTTATTGTGCCTCTAATTTGAATTCTATTGAATTTTCTACCTTGTTTCTAAGGCTTTCTTACCAATCTATTTTTTTTATTATTAATTAAAAAGTTCACATCTCGCAGGCAAACCCATATTCTAGGAGGGGAACTTCTCTAGGCAATTTCTACCTAGGATTCGGACTAATGATCGAACCCGGGCCAATGCCATGCGACTCTGTTGCTCTACCAATATTACTCCTATCTAAACTTGCTTTCCAATTCTACCACTACTTAACACCAAAATAGACCAACACATTTTTTCATCTTCTCCAATTTCTGATATCATCATTCTTGGTGATTTCAATGTTCACCACTGCCATTGGCTTTCTTCTAATACTTCTATTTCTCTGCTTTCAAACTCTAGAAACTCTTGTTTCTTATATTTCATTCCAGAATCCTGGAAATCTACTATTCTTCCCGACACTAAAAACTCTTTCATTCATAGACAGCTTAATAATCATTCTGGTATTTCATTCTCTCTCTCCTTCAGGCATTTTTACCTTCTTCTAAAGGTGAACTCTTCGGTCAAATCTTTGCTTCTTATTCCACTCTTGACGATTTCGAGCCTACTCTTTCTTCGCCACCTCCTTCCAACTTATTTGTGCTTCGCATTGTAATTTCTTCTAAAGATATTATATCTGCTTTCCTTGAGCTTAAGTAATACTAATTGTGCCTCCCTCCCATGGTTCTTAAATTTTGTGCCTCTGAGCTTACACTCTACCATTGTAAATTGTTCCACATTAATTCACTGATTCAACTTGTCCCGAAAAAGGAAGGCCCTTCTCAATCCTTTAACCATTTTCCTATTATTTTAATAATAATTTTAGTTTAAGTAATAGGAAGATTTGAAAACGTCTTAATTCTTCTACTCTTATCACTGATAGCCATTCTGCTTCTTGGTCCTCTTCTCTTCACCATTTCTGTGAATCACTTATTGTGGCGCTGAACATATCGAAGGCATTCGATAAAGTCTGGCACAAAGATTGATTTCTAAACTTCCCTCTTTTCTGTGATTTCCATTCCGGTCGTTCTATAACGATTGTTGCAGACGGCTACCGCTCATCCTTTACATATATAAATGGTGGTGTTCTTCAGGGTTCTGTGCTGTTCCCATCTCTTTTTCTACTTTTTGACAATGACCTTCTCTCTCTCTCTCTCTCTCTCTCTCTCTCTCTCTCTCTCTCTCTCTCTCTCTCTCTCTCTCTCTCTCTCTCTCTCTCTCTCTATCCCTTCACCACCAATACACTTTTACGGTAACGATTCCACTCCACTTTATGGTAACGATTCCACTCCACTTTTGTGGTAACGATCCATCTACTATTAAGGTAACTACTACATTACATTACCCTACATTACGTTTTTCATTTTCAAAAACAAACCCACAAAACAGCAAATAGGTGATGCTAGGAGGATGTCTTGGAGCGACTGATCTCGAATCTTTATGGAATTTATAACTTGCTCAGAGAAAAGGTAGCTGTTAATGTCGTTGTAATTCATCCCCTTCATCTATCTACTCGACAAAATCGTCCGAGAGAGAGAGAGAGAGAGAGAGAGAGAGAGAGAGAGAGAGAGAGAGAGAGAGAGAGAGAGAGAACGCAACTCTAAAATCATCTTTGAAAATACAATACTC
>JABUQX010029065.1:0-10000 GCA_015478945.1 Trachelipus rathkii
ATTGTTGTTTTACATTATTATTATTCATTATTATAATATTATTAATATTTATATTAATTATCTTATTATTATTATTTATTATTATTTATTATTATTATTATTTATTATTATATTATTATTATTATTATTATTATTATTATTATCTTATTATTATTATTATTATTTATTATTATTATTATTTATTATTATTTATTATTATTATTATTATTATTATTATTACTTCGCATGATTACTGATTAATATTATGACTGATTGTGAGGATCAAATTTTATTATATGATTATTGCAAATTATTATTTCAAATTGTAAATTTATCTTACAATTAAATTAAGTCGCGAAGGGCCGGAAATCGAGTGTCGCTTCAATCAGGATAAGGAAACAAACGATGATTGTCGAGCAGTAGAAATGAATTGTGTGGATGGACGCAGATCACATTGATGAAATCTATGCTGCAATGGAGGATGAGCGCATTTGTTTTTCTTACGTTGGATGATCTAATGAAGGAAGTTTAATAGTGGACCGACTGAGGTTCTTGACCCTCAAATGCAAGTGTTCTGGGTGGAGGCCACAGGGATGGTGGCACTACAGACTATGTGAGACAATATATATATACTATATATATTATATATATATATATATATATATATATATAATATATACTTATATATTATATATATATATATATATATATATATATACTATTATAGTATATATATATATATATTATATATTATATGTATATAGGGTATAGGGGTTATGTGATGTGAGTGTAAGTAGTATTCTTTAAAAAGTAATTTAAAGTTAAACAATATTCTTGAAAATTATCAGAAACAAAATCGGAAAAAAATAATGCAAATTCTAATTCCAAGCTAAGAATTCGATATAAAAAAATCGTAAAAAAATATGTATAAAAATTGGGTTAAAAATAGAAAATAAGAGAGCCAAAATATAAACGAATTATAAAAACATAAAAAAATGTAAAGAGCCAAAAAATGACGGAAAAAAACAAGAAACAAAAAACAAAAAAAAAAAAAAAAAAAAAAAAAAAAAAAAAAAAAAAAAAAAAAAAAAAAAAAAAAAAAAAAAAAAAAAAAAAAAAAAAAAAAAAAAAAAAAATAAAATTAATATGACAAAAGGAGCTACAAAGAACCTAAAAATCATGACAATATTCATGTCACATTAACAAAAGCCTCTTTTTATGCTTTCGTCTTTTTCAAGTGTTTTTTTATGACTCAAAAAAGTTAAGATAAATGGATGTAAGAATGTCAAAAAGAGATTTAAAATTTTCTCAATGCTATAATGCAATCATCTAAGGAACTATATATACTATATTATATTAATATATTATATAGATTATTATATATATATATTATATATAATTAAATAATTATATTATATTTATATATAATTTTATATTTCAACATACTTCTATATATTATATATATTTATATATATTATCGTATATATATATAGATTATATTTAATATAATTATATAAGATCAGTATGAGTATATTTATATATATATATATATATTATATATATCATATTATATATATATATAATGAGTATATATACTCATATACATATTATATAATATACATAATTTATATATACTATTTTGCAACCATGAATATGTCATGTATACTTGTTTGTTATTTATTTAAAATGCAAATTATATATAATATATATATTTATTATATATATATAATATTATTATATATATATTAATATATTTATATATATTATATTATATATATATATACTAAGGTATTATATATATATATATTTATTTATATATATTTATATATATATATATATATATATTATACTATATAGTATATATAATATCTATATTAGTACTATATAATATATATATAATATATATATATATTTATTATATATATAAGTAGGTATATATTATATATTAATACTCTATATATATATATTAATATATATATATATATTATATATATATTTAGTATATTTTATATTGTATATATATATTATTATTATATTATATATATATATATAAATTATACAAATACTTATATAGTATAATATATATATATATATTATATATATATATATATATATGATATTATATATATATATATATATATATATTATATTATTATAATATATAGTATATATATATATTACAAATATATAGTATTATATTATTATATTAATTTATATATATACTAATATAATATAATATATAATATACTATATATATATATATTATATATTTAGGACTGAACATAATATGTATTAATAGTATGACTATAATATATATATATATATATATATTATATATAATACAGATATATTATACTCTATACTTATAGGGATGTGCCGATACAGAAAGAGGCCGGATATCGATACCGATACGGATACTTCCTCATTTTTTTAGTTGCCTAGATACCGATACGGATACCGATACTCGATACTTTAATTAACTAAATAAAATACACAGTAATGAGATAGAACATATTGTACTGCTAGGGCAACTCGACAAATTTCATATTTGGTTGTGCCCAAGTATATTTATTTTATAAATTGAAATAATATCTTTAAGGGAATAATAAATGGCATATATAATTATAATAACTTTTTAGGTTTTGTTGTTTATCAAAAAAATATTCCATTCCATTTTCCAGTAAGTATTATCAAAGTTTAGATACTAGCTTTTATGTTTATAACATGATTACAATTTACAAGAAGGTTTCTTTAATTAGCTACAATATAAAGAATAAAAAAAAAATGAAAGAAGAGAACTCAATTAATCAGCTAAAGAGGCAAAATAAAAAAAAACGCTATTATTCAAACATGACATAATAATAATATACTCCTTTAAGATGAAGATAGATATCATTCAATATACTCAAATTCAAAATTCTCAAATTGTGATGCAAAAACATTAAGTTTCACTAGTATCGCGAGATCCTGTTCCTTTTTGGGTGTTTACATTCCCACCTACACTTAAATACGGCTCGCTCTCGCCTGATGAGGGAGGGGCTGATAATCATTTTGCTTGCAAGCACTGATAATAATGGAAACCTTGGCCCATTTTCATGCCACCACATGAAAGGATTCTCTTGTTTTCGTAGAGCCTCATCTCCTCTTTCACAGATTGCAAATTTGAATTATCTTGCTATTTGGTGACTGTTTCTTCAGTCTTTTCGATGAGGCTTCCTTGCGTAGTGATTGTCCTTTGAAGGTTGAATGTGTAGATGTCCAATGCAATTATTCAGCTCATGAGCTTATCATAAAGGGCTTAACATACCAAATCCTCTTTCACTTCAGTTAGGTGTTATATACTTGAAAAAGCCACCCATCGTACAATCAGGGCTGTATGTCATGGTTTGCTGATAAGGCGGCTTCCACTTCATGTTGATTCTTTTTATGTTTTGGTCACGCGAGGCAAGTCTCCTCCAGTTATAGCTATCTTAAGTGCATTCTAGAATGTGGTTCACCGTCGGAGATGGCATTCTTGTGGGGTTTCAGCTAGCTTAAGGAAATTCCTTATTAGAACAGGCGTGTTCAATTTTGGAGGGTAAAATAAAAGAATTCGTGCCTTTTTTTTGTGAATGAGAGGGATCCAAAAATGTGCCTTTTGATTTGTAAAACATCCTAATTTTAAAAGGTTTTTCCTTATTAATAAACATTTACCTTGGTAAATTTGCGCTTTATTATAATGTAATATTGAAATTTCCGGAAAAAAAGGAGAATAACTTAACTCAAGAAAAATTGCTCAAAAAGTATTCTAATGAAACTCAAACCAATTTTTATTTATATTTTGTCTCTATTATCAAACACTGAAACACTTGTCAGAAAAATGGTAAAAAGCTTCAAATAACAATATCATCAAATCTTGTTTACGCTGGATTCATTCCTTTAGACATCATTCTTTTGGCTTGCTCTTGGCCTCTAATGAATCTTTCTCGCGTTACTCATGAGTATACACTTTGACAGAAGCCTCTGTTACTTGTCTCACACCCTCTATGGACTGTCCATGACATTGCCACTTTGGAACTTGCATTGGCTCTTAACAAACTTTCTTATTTCTGATTTATGAGTTTACAAGTAAGTGGAGTTTTTTATATACTTTTTCTGACCAGTCTCCTTATCAGTTCCCAAAAGGAGTTGCATTTGGACTTTACTGCAAGATGTTTTCCTTAGGCCGAACAGATAGATTCCCTGTGGTGGTATTACACTATCTTTATTTCTTAATTCTATTATTTCTGAACCCTTGTTTTCCTTTCTTCTTGGTCTTCCGGGCATAAAAGTGTCTGAAGCACCATTTCACTAAATGCGAACCACGATGAACATTGGATTGTTGCCAAAAACAATTAAAGTCTGCTACTGGCCCTCATTCTTCTGAGTTTTAGGAGCTTCAATTTGATAATAAAAACTGTGACGAGGTCATTTCACCCAGAGAATTTCAATTCCAAGGCGTTATTTACTAAACGCCAAAAAATGTATTCCACAAAGCAGTTGTAACGTTCTTCAAGTGTTACCATTAAGGCCATTTATTGGAAACCCATATGCGACAATCCTATTTGCAGTTGTTAGACCATCGAGAGTTGCTTACAGACAATTTCTAGTAATGTCAAATCCAGTTGGAAGGTTTTCACTGTCCCCGTGTTATGGTCTGAAAGGAGTTATTTCCTGTAACCCCATAAGCCTGATCTGCTAGAGAGATCTTGTGACACGTGTCAGCTCAATGGAACCAAGAGCTCTGGAAAGGAAGATTTTTGACAAATGAGGGATTGATTTCTATTCTGTATCAACCAGCATGTTGCCAATCTTACCACTCCAATTGTTGTTTTAGACAAAAGTTTTTCCATCCAATGTCTGTGAATCAAAGTTGCGCAAAGGTAGCTCAATTAGTATGAAGAACACAACCAACCGATGAGTTAAACGATTCAGCTTGCCTAAACCCATTGCAATGACTCTCTCCTTCCCAAAACAGTGTTAACAGTTCGTTGAGCGTTACACCATTAGCCTGCAAACTTTTATCAATTTGTTTTTTCTTTAAGAAATTCACAAGATGGTTAGCAATAGTAAGTTGGTTCCTTCTTCGTCTAAGTCTTTCTCTCCTGGAGTAAACTTGACTAAAGAGTCACCTTCCACACTGCTCACTGCAATACAGTGTAATGCTCTTCTTTCACAATACTTGGAAACTGATGACTTGAGCTACCTGCTTCACAGAACCTTTAGTTGGAGTCTTTGCGGTTCCATCAATAGAAGATACATTTCAATATTTGCCTATCCGTCATAGAGAATGAAATCGTTCATCAAAGTGATTTTCTTGACTTTTCCTTGTGCCCTTTTTACTTTATTGTGATCAACACAAGTCCCTGTCTCCTTCAGTAATTAATCCAGCATCCAATAATGGCAGCTGTTGTAATGGCAGCTTGTTAGCACGTAGCCGACACATACCTAACATACTTTGCTCAATGCTCAAAATTTGCTCAATTGTGAATGTAGAGTATTACTGACTTGTACTTGAAGTGAAGGTACATCAAAATCATCACAGAATTTGCAAGGACTCTAACTTCTTCATCTGTAACATCTTCATCCCAGAGAAAAGAACTTCATTTGGTTGTAATTCTTCTTAATTCATTTTCTTTTCTCTGCTTATATTCAGAAATTCTTCTTAATTAATCTTCTTGCCTCATCTGCTTTTTAATTTGTGTTCTGTGCTCAGGTAGATCTGGTAACCCAATTTGATGCAGTCTAACAGATCCAACCTTCTTTCTCTCTTTGACTATTAATAAACACTAGTTATTTGACAGGGATCTTCATATCCTTAGGACAAGAGCAGGAGATGTGCACTTCATGTTTACAGTCAGCACCACCGGGACATGGACCCTCAAATTCTGAACATAGGCTTTAAATCTCCTGCTCTGTTAATTAAACCGTAGGTAAAAGAGCTTGTTGCTATGAAAGCCTCTTTTAATTCCAGTTTTCCTCTGCCGTGACATGTTTTTTGGCCTTTTCCCAGTTTTTTTCTATCTTCTTCAGGATTTGTGACTCTTCGAAAAAATTAAATTAGCCACTATAAACAATCTGTTTGCTATCTTCTACTGTTCAAGACTGGCTGCTGGTAATTTCTGACATTTTCTCCCACACTGCTCTCTTAGCAGAAGCCAATATCTTAGAACTCACGTAGAGTTTGGAGTTCAGAAGGCAGCATTTCCGACCACGTTCAATGAAGTTTTCATGTGAGTGGAGCTGTCAGTTTGTTCTTCCTTTTACTAAGCCATGGTTTCCGAATATTTTCAGATTTTGCAAGTGGAAGAAAACTATTCGTGCCTGGAAAATGAAAAACAAGAAACGTACCGATCAACAGAAATATAAAAATTAATAAAAGTACACTCGGCCTGCAAAGGAGTTTTGATAGTTTTAATAAAACTTCATTACGAGTGAATTTAAAAAAAATTTTTTTTTTTACAGTGTTATATAGTATATATACAGGTATATTTCTTAACCTTAGAGCTAGGAAGTACAGACAGAAATAATGATAATAAGGCACTTCTTTTAGAGAAGACAGTTTGCTGTGAATTTTACATGAAACGTAAAAAATATCACGAATTTGAAGTAGCTTTTTACCAAGCAAACCAATGTAATTGCCAGTTCTTGGAAAAATTAATGGGAAAATCGTTAAACAAAACAACTTTTTGTACCCCCTCATTTTTTGGAAAAATGGAGAAGTCAAAAAATTGACACGCCTTATTATTAAGAACCTTATTATATCCGAAACTAGGATTTTTACTGAATTTAAAAGTTTATCATAATTCCTTTCACCTCTTACAAAAAGTAATAAGTTAATCGGCCAAGTATCGGGCCAATATTATACCAACTACCGATAGCGATTACCGATTACCAAGAAAATGGCCGATATCTGCTCTGGATACCCTCGATACCGATACCGGATCTTTCAGTACATTTACCTAAATTATATTATATTTTATAGTATAATATATATATATATATATATATATTATATAATTATATATATATTTTATAGCTCAAATATTACTCAAATTATATATATAAATATATTATATATGTATTATTTATTATTTATTTATATAATTATTTATTTTATTTATTATTTATTTGTTTATATTATACATTATCTATAAATTAATAAATATAGTAATATTGTTATATATATTTATTAGTATTAATGTTTATTATATGGATAGTTATATCATATATTATATATATATTATTATAATATATATATATAAATATATAGTATTATATATATATATATATATTATATATAATATATATACTATATTATTATGATATAATATAATATATAATATATATATATGTATATAGATTTATATATATTATATAGAAAAAATAAACTTATTTATTTGCCAAAGTTTTCGTATTTCATCTGAAATATATCTATAGAATCATAATTTTATGTAGAGATATATATATATAGTTAATATATTATATATATATATATATATATATATATAAATCTATTAAATATTAATATACTTGTGAGTATTGTATAAATGTATACTGTATTAAAATTTATTATATTATATATATATATATATATTATATTATAGTAATATATATATATTATATATATACTATATAGTAAACTATTCAGTATATATATATATTGTATAAGGGTGAATATTTTACCTATATATATAATTCTATATATAGTTATTATATATATATACCTCATATATATATATAAGGTGATATTATAGATATTAGTATTAGGTATAGTATTATATAGACATAAATAGTATATATATTATAGTATACACACATAATACATATAGAGAATATTTTTACAAATAAATTTATAAATAAATAAGTGCTATACATATATATATATATATATATTATGTGAATTTATTTATAGTATATATATTATATCTAGTATACTCTAAGTATATATATATACTATTTATATATTATACTTATTATATTATATATATTATATATATGTTATTATATATATATAGTTATATATATATATATAATTATAATACAAATATATAATTTATATGTAGTATCATACTATATATTATATTATTATATATATCTTATATAGTATATATATATATATATTGTAATACTCTGATATACTAAAAAAAAAATTATATTATATAGATGGAGAGATATATATATCGATCTAAAAAATTCAGATAAATAAGCTATCTTCACTCTATATTATTTATATTTTATATCATATATATAGTATTTAATTTATATATATAATTATATATTACGTATATTATATATAATATATTACTATAATATACTATATATAATGAAATACAATATATATAAAAATAATATATATATAAATATAATATAATATAATATATATAATATATAATATACTATAATAAAAATAATTATATTAAATTATAATATATATATATATACTAATATATATATATGTTATAATATAGATATAATTATAATTATATGATACACATAATATATATACTAGTATATATATACTATATATATTATAGTATAATGTGTATATATACTAGGTCATTATATATATACATATATTATATATTATATTATTATATTATTTATATAATATATATTATATATATATTATTATTATATATAGTGTAATATATATATATAATATGTATATATATATATATATATATGATACTATTATATAAATATACACATGGCTTTCAAGATTTCAAAAATTGTCTTCTTATAAGAGTAAAAATATAAATGATAATATAATATATACTTTTATATATATTATTATTATATATTATATATATTATATTAATATATACTATATTATATTTATATTATTATATTATATATAATATATATATATAATATACATTATACATATATATAGTTATATGATTATAATATATATATATATATATATATTAATATATAGTATATATATATATATATTAATATATATGTTATAATTATTATAGGTTATATATATAGCTATATATAATTAATAATTGATAATATTATATATAATTATATAAATATACTACTATATAATATATATATGGTATAAATATACATGTTTATATTTTTATATATATATATATTATAACTTTTTATAATTTAGATTTTGGATCATTCCTTAACATCAATCTTTGTTTTTTGTCCTGTTTATATTTTGTATATTTTTAATATTTTTTTTTTATTTTTCAAAGGTTTTTCCGGTTTTTTTTTTTTTTTTTTTTTTTTTTGAGATAAAAGACGAATAAATTTTTATATAAATTTATTTTATCGTAATTTTATTTTCTATTTTATCTTTTTTATACTTTTGATATGTGCTTCTGATATTATATAAAAGATATTTAAAAATAAAATTAATGTAGGTTTTTTTTCTTGAATTTTCCAGACTGTAATATTTTTGTCTAACCAACTTTAAGGATGAGCCAACTATGCAACTAGATTATCTAAGATTTTATAAGACATTAATTATAATTATAATTATAATTAAAATTATAATTATAATTATAATTATAATTTTAATTTTAATTTTAATTTTAATTTTAATTTTAATTTTTTATAATGTTATTATAATTATAATTATAATTATAATTATAATCTAGAAGTATGACTCATAATGTTCCTTTTGCTGTTAGTTAGTTTTAATAATTAATAAAATATTATAATTATATTATTATTAGTAAGAGCACTATTATAAACACCTAATTATAATTATAATTATAATTAAAAAATTAAATTTTAAAATTAAAATTAAAATTAAAATTAAAATTAAAAATTATAATTATAATTATAATTAAATTTTAAATTTTAAGTAGAATTATACGTATTAACTATAATTGTAATGCTTAATTATAATTTATATTATCTAATTTAAATTATAATTAATTTAATTCTAATTAATAATTATAATAATCCATCTATATATATAAATGGCTCTTAAAAATTGCGCACATTATTAATGCCTTTTAAGCTTGGCTATGGAGAT
>JABUQX010029065.1:22500-25000 GCA_015478945.1 Trachelipus rathkii
TCTTCTTCTTCTTCTTCTTCTTCTTCTTCTTCTTCTTCTTCTTCTTCTTCTTCTTCTTCTTCTTCTTCTTCTTCTTCTTCTTCTTCTTCTTCTTCTTCTTCTAATGGTTATTATCATCATTGTTATTATTATTATTATTATTATTATTATTATTATTATTATTATTATTATTATTATTATTATTATTATTATGTATTTAGTAGTGTCAGTAGTAGTAGTAGTAGTAGTAGTAGTAGTAGAGGAAGAAATAGTTATATTAATATTATTATAATTATTATTATTATTATTATTTTATTATTATTATTTATCATTATTATTAATTCTTATTATTTTATTATTATTATTATTATTATTATTATTATTATTATTATTATTATTATTATTATTATTATTATTATTATTATTATTATTATTATTATTATTAGTAGTATAGTAGTAGTAGTAGTAGTAGTAGTAGTAGTAGTAGAGGAAGAAATAGTTATATTAATATTTTATATTATTATTTATTAATTATTAATTCATATTATTATTATCATTTTTATTTTATAAAATATTCTTATTATTTATTATTATTTAAAACTACAATTTTTATTATTATTATTATTATTATTATTATTATTAATAATAATAATTATAACAATATAAATGCAGCAAATTCAAGGAGGTGTAAATTTAATTAAATTTTATTAAAACATATAATAAATATATATATATATATATATATATATATATACTAATATTTTTATATTAATTAATATTATATATATATATATATAATATATTATATATATATATATATATAATATATATTATAATATAATTATATATATTTTTATATATATATATATATATATATATATATAATATTATATATATATATATATATATATATATATATATATATATATTATATTATATATATATATAATATTTATACTATATAGTATATATATATATATATATTATATATATATATTATATATATATATATAATTTAGGTAACCAGCATCACCGGCAGAGCGTTTTTCAAAGGACTATGAATAATAAAAAGAAAATAACAATAATAATGGTGAAACCTACCTAATCCCAAGGCAAACGTAAACCTCTGAGGTGACAGCAGACAATGGACTTAAAGAGAGGAAGATTAAATACAGCAGGGAAAAACAAATTTAATGTAAAAGATTTTCCACAGAAGAGAAAGGTTCCCTGGAAGAAGGAGGCATCAGCAACGAACAAGCTGGAATTCCCATATTCATAGAAAATTCATGAGGAAAGAGGGAACCTCCTTTTACTAAGAAGGAACGCAATGGTGGAAGAATAAGAGAAGTCAATCCCTCAAACACCTGCTGCTGTAATACCTAGTAAAGAGATAGGGCAGCAAGGTCCCGTCGCAGAGATAGAGGGTCAAGGGAGTTAGAAGTAGGGGACATTTCATTATTAATCTTTTAGCCTTAGACTCAACTCTATTCAATAGAAGGGTGGAACCTGAACCCCCCCCCCAAGTGTGGGAACAATATTCCATACAAGGGCGGATAAGACCCTTATATAATTGGGGTAACTGTTCGGAAGAAAAAAATTACCCCTGTACAAAACTTCCAGCTTCTTAAGACTTAAATGAGTCAAAGGAGATTTTACACTCCACATCAGCGGGATTTCGACACTGGCACGCCCGCGTTGCTGAGTTAACAGTAACCGGTCGCCTTATCCACTAGGCCACCCACGTTCCAATCCACCTCAGCAATCGTTGTGATGCGGGGTTTCCAAGATAGTTTATTGTTTATGCTCAGACCAAGAATGTTTATCTTCTTCACAGGTGAGACGAGAGAGCCGTCGAAGAAGATAGGAATGTTGAGAGGTTGGTTTGAGAGGGAGATGTGAAGTAGTTGAGTTTTTAAAAGAGTTGAATTTCACAAGGTTGAGGTGACTACACCGGGAAATCCCATCAAGATCGACAAGAATTGAATCTAAAAGCTGAAAACGAGAAAAGCGAAAGAGGGAGCAGATTTGAAATGAGTGGAAGAAGGGAGAGTTGTGTCATCGGCATAAGAATAAACAGAGTTAGATGTGCATCTGAGAAGATCGTTAAAGAAAAGTAAGAATAAAGTTGGAGATAAAACAGAACCTTGCATAACAATGTCACCAGTTGACCTCGAACGTCAAAAACCAGACTAGTGATCTGAAAGGACTGAATGAGATTTCAGATGGTCCAGGAAATGAGAGTTAAGGAGAGTTTCAAAAATTTTAGATAGAATACAAGTGAGAGCTATTTAACGATAGTTAGAAGGATCAGAGCGATACCCTTCTTCGAGATTGGTTGAACATATGCTCGCTTCCAGCACTGAGGGAAAGTATTATAATTAAGGCAAAGAGAATAGAGTCGAACAAGGACAATTGCCAGCTCGGAAGCACACCTTCAAAACACGAGGAAGAATTCCGTCCTGACCACTAGCCTTCCTAGGGTCCTTAGATATCAGGATTTCATACACTCGATTATGTGAAA
>JABUQX010029065.1:32500-35000 GCA_015478945.1 Trachelipus rathkii
TCGTAACAGTGTCCTGAAAACTAACAAATAACCACTTACAATGCCTGAACCTATTTCCCTGAATAAACTGATATTCGTTCTTCTCTGCTATCCTTTCCCAAAGCACTTGATCCGAAGAACTTCGCTTGATTCAAATTCAGTCCAAGAAGCCGTTGTGACTATTTCCCAGTGCCAAAAAGGCTCCGGCGGCTTTACTACGCGTCTCTCCAGCTAATAATGACTGGGCAGCGCTAAATCGTTCGCTCGAAGCCAAAAGTTCGTGCTATTCAGTCATAGAGAAGATGTCGTATGCTCAGAGGGCCTCAAGACTAAACTCCGAGTCCCTTAGAAAGCAATAATAATAACTTAAGCAATGTTTCTTAAAAAAAAGCAATATAAACCTCCTGATAAAAAAAAAAAATGCTATTATTAAGTAATCTTTTTTTGTTTAAGGAAGCTTTCTACTTACGTGTTTTTTCAATACGAGTCTTCTTTTTTTTTCCTTTTTTTCCATACTTGTTCATAATCATTCTTCTGCTTTTATTTATTCCTGCTTTATTAATTCTTCCACTTGTCGGCTCGCCAGGATCGATCTATGTTTAATTCTTATTAATTCTATCTTCCTAGTTTCCTTCATTCTATTAAGTAATTTACTTGGTTATAGTGTCCCATTTATATTTAATTATTAATATATACTATATAATATATAGTATATATATATATATTAGGTATATTTAGTATATAGGTAGTGAGTTTTATATATGTATGTTGTGTATATTTTATAGTAGATGTGGATATATATATATATATATATATATTTATTATTATATATATACTATATACATTAATATAGTATTATATATATTATATTTATATCCATATATAATATATATATATATATATATATATATAGTATATATATATATATAATATTATATATATATATAATATATATATATATATAATATATAGTATATATATAGAATATGATAACACACGCTTGGTTTATTCCCCGCTCCCACCTTTGCTTGGCTCTGACCTCTCTCACCAAATCAAAGCCTTCTGCTGCCGTTGTTAAAGGCATCATTCCTGTCTCATTCCACAGTTCATGATGAGTTTATTCCAGTATTCACTAATGGCTCTAAAAGAGGGGACGATGTGGGCGCGTCTGCCGACTTTTATGATCGAAACATCTCCCATATCCTCCCCCCTCATGCTTCAATTATTCCACAGCCAAGAATTAATGGCTTAAAATGGATTTGCGCTTGTCTCGAATTCTAATCCTTAAACGCGAGGAGGACCGGCAAAGATTCAATCCTTATGTCCATTTATTTCAGAATTCGCTTAGCGCCGCTACATGCGCTTAAAACCAACTTATTCTAAAAAAACACAATGGTATATATCTGCTGTGCAGCAATTTCTCAGGATGATTCATCCCTCGCAAGAAACCAATTAACTCTTTTTTGAACCCCTCTCATATAGGGGTAACTGCCAATGAAATCGCTGACAGAGAGGCCAAAATGGCCACCTCCTCATTTCGGAGCTGTTCCAGGTCCCGCCTCCCAGGATGCCATTTGTTCGAGACAAAGGCTACCTCCCATCAACGATTTAATATCCTGCCTCTCCGACAAGGTTTTCGAAATTCATTAACCTGGCAAAGAAGCGCTGGACGAATGGATCAGAGAGGAAGCGAAACTTTGAATATAAAGCCGATCATCGGGGAGTGGTCCCTTCCTCCCACCGACGAAAACGCTTACACAAGGTGATACTTGCACGCCTCCGTCATTGGTCGTAATTGCCACACTAATATCACTCACACACAGTCACTATATGTTACGGAACCACCCTCCACCATTTGCAAATTTTGTTCGAAGTCAATACCCATAATTGTTTCGGCTCCTATCTTCAAATGTGATTGTTCCCCCGGCAGCTTGGACCTCTATTACGCCTGCGTCCAATTTTCCCCTACTTTACGATCCGTAACGGCCTTCCAAAGATTAATCCCCGTATCTTATCCGAATCCTTTCCACTTTAGTAATAACTCTAATTTTCTTTTGTTTCTAACAAGAAATGAATGTTTTCTTCATATATTTCGATTTTGTTCGTAATACTAGGACTGTTTATAATGCAAGGATGTACTTTTGTTTAGTTTTTGTTTATTGACTGATTTCATTTTCTCTATTTCAATCATCCTTTTTTTGACCGTTTGAAAACCATGTATGCTCAGATCCGCCCATAGTGTAGATTTTTTTTTCAACGCCAGTGTGGCGCTTTGTGAGCGCGTGGTGGGTCCTGTAACACCTGACTCACAATATATATATATTATTATAAATAATATAATATATTTTTTTATATATTATATATATATATATATATAATATATATATATATTATATATATATATATATATATATATATATTTATATATTATAATATATATCTTAGATAGATAGATAGATAGATAGATAGATAGATAGATAGATAGATAGATAGATAGATAGATAGATAGATAGATAGATAG
>JABUQX010029065.1:45000-47410 GCA_015478945.1 Trachelipus rathkii
TAATAATTATGTATATGCATACTATATATGTATGTATGTATATATGTATGAGTAATAATAATAATAATATATATATATAACATATATATATATATATATATGCTACTCTCTCTTATATATATATATATATATATATAAATTATATATATATTAAAATATATATATATATAATTTATTTCAAAGTTCAATGTTTATCAAAATTTGGAGTAATAAGCTAGGAATACATTTTGTTGATAAGTTTATGTGCTGGTCAGATAAATGGGTGTGTAATGATAATAATAATAATAATAATAATAATAATAATAATAATAATAATAATAATAATAATAATAATAATAATAATAATAATAATAAAATAATAATAATAATAATAATAATAATAATAATAATAATGATAATAATAATAATAATAATGATAATAATAATAATAATAATAATATAATAATAATAATGATAATAATAATAATAATAATAATAATAATAATAATAATAATAATAATAAATAATAATAATAATAAAAATAATAATAAATAATAATAATAATAATAATAATAATAATATTAATAATAATAATAATAATAATAATAATAATAATAATAATAATAATAATAATAATAATAATAATAATAATAATAATAATAATAATAATAATAATAATAATAATAATAATAATAATAATAATAATAATAATATAATAATAACAATAATAACAATAATAATAATAATAATAATAATAATCATAATGATCATAAATAATAATAATAATAATAATAATAATAATAAATAATAATAATAATAATAATAATAATAATAATAATAAAAATAATAATAATAATAATAATAATAATAATAATAATAATAATAATAATAATAATAATAATAATAATAATAATAATAATAATAATAATAATAATAATAATAATAATAATAATAATAATAATATTAATAATAATAATAATAATAATAATAATAATAATAATAATAATAATAATAATAATAATAATAATAATAATAATAACAATAATAATAATAATAATAATAATAATAATAATAATAATAATAATAATAATAATAATAATAATAATAATAATAATAATAATAATAAATTATAATAATAAATAATAAAATAATAATAATAATAATAATAATAATAATAATAATAATAATAATAATAATATTAATAATAATAATAATAATAATAATAATAATAATAATAATAATAATAATAATAATAATAATAATAATAATAATAATAATAATAATAATAATAATAATAATAATAATAATTATAATAGCTGAAATTAAAAATAATTTAAAATCTTTTCAATATTTTACATAGATTTTCTTTCACAATTAAAACAATTGAAAGAAATATAAAAACAATAATCTGAAACAATCTCTTTAATTAAGTTTAGAATAGGAGTAATTGCGTCTTAATAGGCAAAACAAAACCTATTGCTCTCTAGCTATGAATATAATGGCCTATTGAAAGTATGTTTAAAGATTTTTTTTAATTTCTATTTTTGTTTAGTTTGGAAAGTAAAATAAGTTTTTAAACTCTTCTGAAAAGTATTAAAAGTTTTAAAGAATTTCGAAAAGTTGAAAGAGTATTTTAAAACATTTGGAAAGTTAAAAATAAATATAAAATGTTTTTGCAAGTAGAACAAGTTTTAAAAGTTAAGTTGAATAGAATATTTATTCACTAATAAACTCCAATGGAATATATCTTTAATTGGTGGAAAATTGCTATTTCAAATCAAGGCAGTTAAAGCTATTATTATCTTTATGTCTCTCTTATTAAACCATTGTCTCTCTTTTCTCTTATCCCTCTATCTCTATCTCTATCTCTATCTCTATCCCTATCTCTATCTCTATCTCTATCTCTATCTCTACCACTCTTGATCTAATTTATTACTATCTCTCTATTAACTTTATTACCCATAGAATATTCATTATTATTTTTATTACAGCCATTAATTTTCTTTCTTTTTCCATTTTCAGAATTTTTCTCTCTTTCTTTTTCAAAGCTCTTATTTCTTTCATCTTTGTCTTTATTTGTATTTGTTTTGCTTTCTATTTTATAAAAATATTTTTAGTTTATATATATATATATATATATATATATATATATATATATATATATATATATATATATATATATATATATATATATATATATATATATATATATATATATATATATATATATATATATATATATAGTCTCTTTTATTTAGTTATATTTTAATGTATTTTTATACATGTAAACGCATTTTGTAAATTTTACTAATATACTAATTGTTTAATAAAATTTTTTCATCATAAGTAAAAAGACTTTTCATTTCCTCTCTCTCTCTCTCTCCATATATATATATATATATATATATATATATATATATATATATATATA
>JABUQX010029066.1:0-24606 GCA_015478945.1 Trachelipus rathkii
ACACCGCACAACTCGTCTAATACGTTCATTCTCCTCCTTTATTTTATCTTCACTCTCACACCTTTCCCCTTTTAGTCAACCCCTTAAGATTCGTCCATCGCCTTGAACACATTGAACTTTAAGATCTACTACTTCTTACATGTCCAAGACCATAGTCTACTACCATTTCTAATTACAAACACAGGCTAACATACATACCCTCCATGTAAAGACCTCTAGCAGCACTCAGACTTTAGTCCGCTTTGCATTCACCAATCGATTATAAGTGCACCAGCCACCCTTCCTGCCATTCAAACTTTCCTACTAACTCTGCATCGTCCGTTCCCCTTCTCATCCCACATATACCCTAAATATTTAAACTCAGACACGCTCACTCCAGCTGCTCACCTCTAACATAACTTCAAACCATGGACTGTCCCTCACTCACAACCATTAACCTTACTCTTATTCACGTTTACTTTCAGCCCGCTCCCTTTACACCCCTGTCCCAAATCTCTCTACCATCCTCTCAAACTCTCTCAGATTCGCCACACCAGAATCTCCAAACTCCACTCCCGCAATATAACAGGTACGGGCAGCCCTCCCCACTCAACTTCAGCTTTAATTTCCTCCCTAACCCCATTCTTCACACCTATTTGTTCTGCCCCATCTCCTCCCTGACCTTAACAAATTTCTTTTCTTAACCCCATCCATCATCATCAAATTTGAATAACCAAGGAGACATACACAGACCCTGTCTTACCTCCGGGCTATTCAATCTAAAGCCAATCACATTGATGCCTCTCATTTATTCTTCACATACACGCTTCAAGTCTTCTTAGATCGTCATACATACTTTTGATTACCTTCAAAATCCTCCCTCCAAACCCATATACTTCACTAACTCCCCTGCCCATAACGCTTCTATTAACTCCTACTCATAAAATTTCGACGCTCTGATTCTTAATACCATATGACAACTTCTAATATACAATGTTATATTCTTCTTCCTCATTTTCTCATTTCATTTTCTTGTTTATGTAACACGATTTGAATTCCCGCACAACATTCTCTAACCACTCTAAATCTTTCTACTTTTGTATACGACCAATCGTTCCTCCAGTCCACTCGAAGCACACTCTATTTCGGGAGACTAAGGAATAACCCAAGCATAAAAATAACAAATTCCTACACACACATAATAACGGGAGGCCCAGTAAAAGCTTAATTCCCTTCTATTCTAATATATACTACAGTTCCCTCCTTTCTCTTGATTCTCCCTTACCCCTATATAAGGGTACTATTACCAAGCTTCTCCTCCAATCCCTTGGAACTAACCCTCAAAACGCTTTATTATCATGCAACTTCCAATCCCAATCAAATCACCAATCTCGGCCTCGTTTTCTTGATCATTCATACGTAATTTCATCTATACCCTGCAGATTTTCACCAATTTCTTCAATACTTTTTCACTTCTATTTTAAACTGCCCATTAGAATGCTATCTCACTTCAATTAAATATGTCCTAACTTACTAATAACCATATCTCCAAAATTACCTTCCTTCTTTGCATGACCATGAGATAACCTCTCACACACATTCAATCTTATTCACGTTAGTTTCTTAATTACTCGGGCGTTAATATCGATGACGGGTCTCGGAGGAGTGGTTCTAATATTTTCTTTATCCATCCTGTCTTCATATACAATCTACTTCATCAGTTAACAAAAGCACCCATCCCTATTCATTATCTAAGCAGATTCCCCCCTATATCTCATTCTTAACCTATCGCGCTTCCTTCCAGAGATGCTTTCTAATCTCACCCTTTAGTAACAGCTGGGGCCGCCGTTCAGTCCTGCCTTACTCAAACATGTGATCATCTATACCTGTACCTCTGTTTTCTCTACGGTATTACACCTTTAGATTTCTTTTTTATCCATCCTTTATATAATGTCCAGCTCACTTATCTTTTGAGTCTTGCATCTCATTTGCTTTTAGTACATTCAACCCAACGCTTCTTTTTTACCTTTTAAGCTCCGCTTTCTCACGCCTCTCATTCCCTAACCATTCACGATTTAATCATTTCTTAGCTTCCTACTTTAGCACATCCACATACTTCCTGTTCACTGCTAACAATTTGCTTTTCCTTCATTTGCCTGCCCAGATTTGTTCAGTATCAAACTTAGTTCACATTTCACCGTTTTCACTAGCGAGAGCCGCTCTTACATAATTATCGCTTATTATCTTGGCTCCTTTACTTCTGACTCACTCTTTAAATTTTACCATACTTCCTTTCGTATCACTCCTCTCCATTCCAAGCCCCCACTAACTTATTTTTTAATAAGAACAACCTAATGATCCGATAATTCCATTCCCTGAAACTCCCAAACTGATTTTAACATCCATCACACTTTCAACATCTCCTTCTTCCCCACCGAAACTAATCAATCACCATACCTTTTCAGCTTCGATACCATCTCTTACCTACACCAACTCTAGTATACTTAGGAATACTCTTGTGTTTAAAGAAGTTATTAGCTTACACCTAATTACCTCTCTCTTCACCAGTAAATCATCACCTTCCTACGCCATCTCATTTTCTTCTCCGCCACCTCAAAACCACCTGTTTTATTCCATCCCTTTTTTTGATCACTATCCATAACCATTCAGGTCCCCAAAACTATCATCTGAAGCTCCTTATTCACCGCGGCGTTCTCCCATCCAGGAACATCCCATTTCCCAGAATTATCCCAATAATTCGTAACTCTTCTTTAAGAACGTTTCCATCAGATGGACCATAAGGACAACCACACATACCTTTGACCTTTTCAAAACTTAAATTTAACGCATTAGAATTCTAGAAGAACTCACACACAATAAAAGTCTAACATAGCTGCATACGGGACAGTCAACTCATCAACAATATTTGCAAATCTCCTGTCTCTTCGCCACTGCTCGTCAGTTCTCGTTACCACACCCTAGCCACGTTATTTTTTCCTTTCGTATGACACACCATTTCACCATTTTCGGGTGGGCCTTTTGGGTGGACACCCACTCAATTCTCACCTTTTTGTTCCTTTCATCCTTTTGTTTCCAGTCACAAGCGAGCAAATCAAATTTTGCCCTTCATAAATATCATCATTCACCTCTCCTCTTCTCCTCAAATTTTATTCCCTCTGACATTCATGTACCGAATTCATTACGAGTTTCATCACAGTTCACTTGTCCGAAAGATAGAAGGATCCGTTTAACTGGCTGTATCACATGTTACCTTCTCTCGCTAGGTCCTGTCATAAACATATAATTCTTAGCATGAAAAAGATTGTTATGTTGTTATGGTTTAGCTAACCCATTAATCACCGTTCCTTTCTTTAAGTCGGACTCCTACGACACGCAGGACATACCGATGTGGTGCCATTTTTCTATCCACTACACTCTGGAAGATAGAGTAGAATTGATGTCTGTGATAATTAGTTTTGAATGATTTTCTTCTGGTATATTTTTGTGATCCGTGATGGGGGTTGTGAGAGGGAGTTTGAAAGAAAGTGCATTGTGGAGGGAGGAGGATTAAATTTTCTTTTCAACGTTTAATTACCATAATCAAATGCCTATATTCTAACTCTTGCTGAGGCGGTCCGAGAGATGGGTTATCAACTATGTTGTTTACAATAATAGATTTCCCCTGATTTTATTTATTGGTTCTCATTATTTAAAAATTGTCAGGGACAAGAAACATAACATCTTTAGCCATGACTAGTCAAATTATATAATAATATATATATATAAGAGATACAAAAATGATGTTGATCTAAAAATACTATATATATTTATTTTGTTTATATTATGGGGTATATACTATAACACGTATAACATATATACATACCTAACCTATATATATAGTTTATTTCTATATATATTTTAACTATATATATATTATATATATACCTAAATGTTTATTTTTCAAGTTCCTTTTAACTTGCTATATTCATCCCCTATGCAAGGGGGTAACACGAGGGGACCACAGGAAATCGAACTTTAGAGCCGGCTATCCCAAACCAGCGCCACCAACGTGTTCGCTATCGAGTTTTAATTCTTGACCCCCAGGTAGATATAAAACCCATACCTGCTTACGCGCGGAGGATTTGAACCAGCGACCTCTCGTATGAGAGGGCGGTGACTCAAACTCCTGCGCCACGAGGCGTTCTCCTATATATATGATGGAGTATATAACTATAATAGGGTATATAATATAGTATATATATTATAAAGTAGTTTACTATACCTATATTTATATATATAATATAATATATATATAATATATATATATATAACTATAATAAATTAGGTTACTATATATATATATAATTAGTATTATATATATATATATATATATATATATATATGATACATATTTATATATATTATACTATATATATATTATAAGTATATATTTCTATATATATATATTATATTAGTATATATATATATTTAGTATATATATATATATTTTTTATTTATATTATATATATATAAATTATATTTATAATATATATATATATTACTATATATATATATTTTTTTTTTTTATTTTTTCTTTCTTCAATCTTCCTCTTTTTCGCCAAGACTGGAGGTAAGGGTGCGTACAATGCATCGGAAAAGAAAAGGCAGTAGAAGAACTAATGTACAAAAGTCGAAAGAAAGCCCAGCCTTACCGCTCCTCTGTACCCATTAAATAGTGAGAAACTCGTCGCAGACAAGAAAATCCACCAGCTAGAGCTCTCACGGGACCGCGTAAGGACCTCTCACTATGGTAAATCGTCAGTGTAAGGATTCATCCTTTGGCCCAGGTGGCGCCACAGACCATACCCCTCACAAACCCCGCCATTCACTCCTATTATGGCACCTTTCTTCCTCGCTTACCTGCCAAACTCACATTCTCTCCTTCAGACATTCGTTTTTACTGACTCAATTTACTTTTTCTTTTTGGTCCTCCCAGTCGGTCGATTCCCCACACACTCATCACACTAAACATTCGCTTAATCAACCGACCTATCATCCATTCTTTTCCACATGACCAAACGATCTCAGCGTAACTTTCATCTTTAATTCTCTTATTTACCTTCCTTTCTTCACAACCCACACTCCCCTAATGTTTCATGTCCCTCATTTTTCAGATTTTTTCAAACACCTACACACCTCAGATGTCCATCTGAACACAAATTGTACTTTAAGATCTATACCTCTTATTTCAGACCATAGTCTTAATCCCATCATACGCCTATTGCAAATCCATAAAACCTAAATACAATTTATTCTTTTTCTCTCATTTTCTCAATCATTTGTTTCAATGTAAGATTTTATTACTCCCACTCCTCTACCACTCCTAAACGCATAGCCACTCCCTTTTTGTTTTTCACCATAATTCAGTATCCTTACAGATCACATCGAGAGCACTCCTTTGGACCACAAATACCATAGCAATATATCTTCCATACAACACCAATACACAATTCGCCCCTATAATTCCTGACCGTTTACCGTATCCTTATTTATGGTATATTACTGGTCTCCTCCAATCATCCCCAGAACTATACCTCCATAAACACTTTGTTAGACAGCTCTTCCAAATCTATTCAATTACCATCTCGCCTCCATTCTTGATCATTTCACCAGTAATTCCATCTATCTATCCGTGCAGATTTATTTTTTTTTCCTTTCAGAACTTTCTCACATCTCTACCATTACTTCCCTCTTGCTGAATAACTCTCATTCCCAAAATACCGTATTCCTTCTTGCACGGCATCGAACACGCATCACACATTTTGCCACCTGAACACCTCTTCATTAACTCTCGCCCTTTTCAGCGACGTGGTATTCGGTTCACAATCAGTTATGATTGAGTGTATATATATATCTATAATAATAGTTATATATATATAAGTATATCTCACTATATTTAATATAATATGTTAGAATATGGTTATATGTTATATATATATATATAGTTATATATATATAATAATAGTAGAGTATATATATATTATATATTTATTATATGATTTATATATATATATATATATTGATATATATTAAATTACTTATATATATAATAAATATATATAATATTATAATATTATATTATACATATTATAATAGGGTATAGTATATATTTATATATGTAATTAAACATATAAGTAGGTCTATGTAATATTATATATATGTATATTAAGTATTATATATATATATGATAGTATTTATTTATGTAATATATTATTATTATAATTTTATGGGTATTTTTATATAGTATTATATTAATATATATCATATATATGATTTATTTTATACTAATATATATAATAACTATATTTATTATATTATATATATGATATATATATATTATTTGTATATCATATATAGTATTATATTATATTACTATATTATATATACTATGTATAACTCATTTCACTTATAAAATAGTATATATCTTATTAGTATAATATATATAATATATACGTAGAATTCTCATATAAATATGTAAATATTATATGTTATATTTAATATGTATATAATATTATTATTTTTTTATATAATATTATTATATTAATTTATATTTTTATATTATTTATTATTATATCAAAATAAATAAAGGGATATTATATTATTATTATATATATTATCTATATAGTTATATATATATATTTATATATATATATATATATAAATATTATATCATAGTATATATAATATATAATGATATATATATAGTATATATATTATATATAATATAATATATTTACACTGCCACCATAACCTAAAATATAAAGATGCAAATCGATGCGGTACTAAAGCCGAAGCCACATAAATAAGAGAAGAATGGGAAAAAATCTCAAATTTTCCCATCTGGTATCCAACCCAACTTTTGTCACCATTGCCGTTTTTTGAGCTAACTGTAAGTTTTATAAAACCTCTTCAATTATACGATTTGGCTTGATACTTGAAGAAAATAAATATTTTATTTTAATATATTAGTCAAATATTTTAAATTTTCATAAATCTATTTATAGTATATTATTATATATATTATTTTTATATCTTTTTTCACTTATTATATTAGTATATATATTATTATATTATATATATATGATATATTAAATATATAGTAATATCATAATATATTTATATATTTAACTCTATATATATATATATATTATAGTATAGTAACTATTTATAGTATATATATATATTATTAATATTACTTCCTTTTAAATAATATTCTAACCCCTTTATCAGAGGGTAAGAGGGGGACTACACAGGAAATCGAACTTTTAAGGCCGGCTATAAACCCAGACCCACCACGTGTGCCAGCCGAATTTTTAATTTTGCCCCAGAAAGACTAAAACCCAGGACTGCTAGCGGAGGATTGAACGCAGCGTCCCTCTCACATTATTATATATTTAAAAGTTAGGAATAAAAGTATATATATATATATATATTAATTTATTTTTATATATATATATAAAAATAATATAAATATATATATTAGAATATAATTTTATTATTATATATGTATATAAATATATACAGAAAATTAATAAACAAACCAATTAAAAACCACTTTAAAAAACTTTAAATGAATGGAAATTATTAATTAAACAATGGACAGTTTTAATCGTTTCGAGACCTCAAAATACCTCGGTTTTCCTCTTCGTACTAAAACTAATTCTACTAATAAAAATTTTAACATCAACATTGTCCTTACTATAAATTGCGTAAAGAAAAGGTAATAATGCCACGTAATAATGCCAAGAAGCACTTTGCTTCTCATTTTATTATTTATCTATATTAAAAGAATATACGGTATGATATAACTTGAATTTTTCTTGGGTGGTAGAAATCAATAAATTAAAAATCCCGTTCCATGCATTACAAATTAAAATTAATTTTTTCTCATGAAATTTTCCGATAAAAAATCATTCAAATGCATTTGATTTTAGCTAATAAATTTTTTTTACGAGGAATATTAATAAAACAAGCTCCATCCACAATTTCTAACGATGGTCTTTCACGGGTCAATTTATGGTCCGAAATCTTGCTATACTTGCTGTGAATTTTCCTCTTCTTACTTCTCCCTTATGCTGTATCGATTTTTCTGACTTTTTCAATGGACTTCAGCGTTTTATTCCTCATATATACCTGTTTCTCTCACTTGCATCATGCTCCACATGGAAATAAGTGATAAACACCTAATCCCATAGCTTTCTCGTTTGTAGTATTATTGATGGTATTTCTATTTGATTATAATGCGTTTAGTTTATGTCTTTAGGAAAATTTAAAGTCAATAAATTAATATTCAATTCAAATGCTTAAGATAACCTTGAAGACTCTTCCAGAAGGGGTGGCTAGATATATGGCATTTTCTTTTACTTTTTTGTATATTTTTCGTCAAATTCAGTGAGGGGTAGTCGTTTATTCATTTCAATCCCAGGAAACTGGAATATGCTTGTTTGTTTTCTTTTAATAAGATGTGTGGGTGTGTTCTGGGATTTTCTTTCGCTCCAGTTCTATCGAATCGTTTGGTGAATTATTTAAAATTATATTTCTTGTTTGTATATTAATTGGTGTGTTGTTTGTACATTATTGATATGTCGTAAGTGAAAAAAGCCTAATCTAAGGAACATATTATAATCCCCATTAATCATTAATTCTTTGATGTAAGGGGGATGATATATTTGTAATTACAATAACCAATCAAGTTTTGATTTTTTTGATTTTTGGCATATTCTCGGAAACATATACTTAATTAGGAGTTTTTAATATTGGAGTTTCGTTTAATTAGTTCTTAGATTTTCAAAATAACGGCGTATGTGCTCAATTAATCTATCCTTGCACTTTCTGAAGTTAAATCGTGATAAATTTAGCTGTGTCGTTAAATTCGTCTGATTTTGTGCAAACCAGCAAATTGATTTCTATTAGGGAGACTAGTGTATAAATATATTGTCAAATATATGCTTCAATCGATTATATCTTCTCCACAAGAGTGTACCATTGTCGTAAATATAGGGGTGTAAGTGGTAAGGTATATGCCTGTTTCATAATATACTTTTTCCATTGTACAATGTTAGCAATATATGGGTGCCTTTAAGCTCTTCCTTTCCCATGCTTGGCTTCACAATTTTCAAATATTTGTTCGAATAAAATTCATTTCGAAATGAAAATTCATTATTTTTGTGACCATGATCAAATAAATTTTGCAAGCAGCTAATAAAGCTTTGGTAATATAGAATATAGGGATCATATGTTGCATATTTACGGCAATCATACGAGGGACAAATATTACAGACATGATTTATATTAAATGGGGACATTAGGTGAATAAGCTCGTAACACTCGAAGCTAGGTCAGGGCAATTTGGTTGTGTAGAAAACAAGATCTCCCCCACCTTTTCAATAAAATTTCTTTGCTTTAAAAAATGTGAAAGGAGAAATTTTTCCCACCATTATTTAGGAGAAAGAAAGGAAAAGACCAAACTTACCGCCGAGCCTTAGAAAACGCATCTCGCGGGACGAAATAACTTGTCATGATAGGGATTCCCTTCCTTGTGCACTTTTGGTAGGGGATGGCCGTATAAATAGGAAGCACAGGATTTAGAGACTGAAACCTTTTAAAAACATCTGTTGGTTTCACGTTTACTTTCGAAAGTCAGATAGATGAGCACATACCTTTTTTGGATCTATTAATTAAAAACTACAAACAGGAACTCTTTAATCCTTAAAGTATATCTTCGTAAGCCAACTCAAAAAAATCAATTCCTTTTCTTCCATTATTCCTCTTATCATCCCCTTTACAATCAAAAATATATAATGTTTAGATGATGTTCCTTATTGGCTTTTCCAATTATTTGTAAACTCCTACCAATTCTTTACAAAGAAATTATTTTATACTTCGCAAACTTTCGCTTAGAAAGCTTTTTGTGGCTAACGACAAAAAATCTTATTAAAAGAAACCCCTATTAAAAACAATAAGCATACTATACCCAGTTTCTTGGGACTGATTGAACACTTCCCTCCTGATTTGGAAAATATCAGAGTGGTGCCGTTTTCTCCTACTCCAGCTCTTCTGGATCTTAAGTTTATGCTTAAGCATCTTGTTTTTTAATATTAATTTGAATCTTTAATTTTCTGAGACTCTTCGTTCCAGCATTATAACTAATATCACATCAATACTTCTACTTACTATACGTAATGAAAGTACTTAATGGGAGGTGTTTATATATTCAAATTACATGTGACTGTGCAGTGAGATCGAATATTATGGAGAAACGATGAAGTCCCTTGAAGTAAGAATTCGAAATTCAGCATATGGGAAGAAAGTATAGAAGGAAGGAAAATTGCTGATAGACCCTTCATAATTCAAAATCTCAATGAGTGTTTTCGAAAGAAAAAAAACCTCACCTTGATTTACCTACGTTGAAATGTGCGAAACGATACTTTTGCTTAATAACAAGCAAAGATCTCATCTCCTTCTTAAATGGCAGCCTCCTCCTTAAAAAAAATTTTTTGGTTTCGTTAGAAAATAACTCGCTTAGGGAACGAAAATTTTATTTTCCTCAATCTCCCTAAAAGTACAAAGTAACGTTATTTCATGCCAACCAGACACCCCCGGAAAGTAACGAGGGGGCGTCTAAGCACCTAGCATCCGTTTTCAGTCTCTCGAGATTATTTAACAATGACGTTTTCGAGTGAAATGGGTGTCAGTGAATAGAAGTTACAATTCGTTTGTGTCTTGATCTGGGAAACGCATATACTGATTTACAATGCTTCGGTCTTTATAAAAGTGCACTAAAAAATAAAAACATCTTTGAATCAGTCTATTTTGTTGAAACTAATTGTTTCTCCACTTGCTTATTTTTCATAATTTTCCTTATATTACAAATATAAGAAATTAAGTTAACTTTAATAGACGAAATTATATTAGCGATCAACGGTAAAATTAAAAAAAAAGCAATTAACTTTTTCATGGGTTGTCGAAAATAAAAGATAAAGGTTATTAGCCAACGTTAAAATATTGATACATAAATACAAAAATTGATTGTTAAAGCGATATTTATCAGAACTTAGAAAAAAGTACTATAATTATTATAACAATGATACAAGATGATAAAATTTTATATTTATAATGTTGATCAAATTTCCTGTAAAAAAATCTTTCCAATGACTATATTAAAACATTTCTATGAAGATATTTTCTTGAAAGTCATTAAGTCACAATAAACCAAATTAACAGCGGAAATCTAAAGAATCTCACTATTTATTCACCTCATTATATCACTCGGAATTTCTAATTTGTACCCACATCCTCGGGTTCACAAGCCCACCCCCTTTCGACTACTATACTCACGGGAAAAAAAATTCCCTGAGACCCCTACGCACTCTTATCAAATCAATGTATATCCATCATGCTATTCAATAACTACTATCTAAACACAAATTAATGTTTATTATTAATCGAACGATAATTGAAACCTGTTATAGAAATGGGACTTTTTCTCTAAGATCACTCTTTGGGACGGTTCTCCATTGCTCTCTTTTGTGTTGTTTTCGACAAAAAATAAGTAACTTTTAATATATAGTTAAATACTTTTCGTAACAAGACCAAATTAAATCCATTCACTAGTAATAGTAAATAAATAACTGCATATTAATTAGAAATAAAGTGAGGTCACGTAAATATTTGTACGCAAAATTTATAAAAATGGCTGTTGCATTGGATTAATATAAAACTTGGCTGTTATATATCCTGGTACTATTATAGGAAATAATTTGGTAATTATTTTTTGTAAATACCTTGCTTTCAACTTATTATATGCTGTTCAATCATGTTATTTATACTTAAGAATGTTTTATAAATAATATATATATTTAATAGAGTTATTACAAAATTATATATGCTGTCACTATTTTATATATATATAACGTGAACCTATAATATATATATATATATAACTATTTATTTATTAGAATTAGTATAATTATATTATCTATATATATAGTATTATTATACTACTTAACAGTGTATTATAGAAATATAAGCTATTATAAAAAAAAATATAATTATATATTATCTTATCTATAATATATATATTATATATCACTATATTATAATTATATCACTATATTATATTATAATTATATATAGCTATAAACTATATAAAATATAAGTACGAGTATTTTATTTAAAAAATTCACAAGAGTAAATATTTGATATATATATTTATATATATATAAAAAATTATTACTATACTATCACTTAGTAGATATTCGATAAATAAACATCATACACGTTTTTTATCAAAAATATAGAGATAAATCATATAAATAAATATTAGACTATTGAGTTTCATATATCTATATGATATATAGATAAGGGTATATAGTAATAACAAGATGATTAATCTCATAGGTAGTATTTAATATATACTAGGTTATTTACGATATAGTGATACGTATATATAGGAATAATATTTACAGAATAATTTGCGTATAATAATATATCATATCATATATATATCATTATAATATATTATGATAATATATATATAATTATCATTATAAATTGTTAGTAGTAGGTATGAACATTTTATATTGAAGTATATATATATGATAGAAATTATATAGAAAAATTATTAATCATAATACTAATAATCATAAATTTATATTTATTTCGAGTTACAGATTATTATTAGTAGTATGAACTATATATATATATCAATTATCATTATTATAATACGTATAATATATAGTATACTGATAAATTATATCCCATATAATATGGAATTAGTTTAATATATATAAGTATTATATTTTACACTTAAGTAGGCTATAAATCATAGATATACTTTATTCTATAGAATATACCGAAAAAAAATATATTAGAGTATTATGACACTTTGATCAAGCCGATTGGGGGGCATGGAACGTGCATTCTATCGCTTATACTTAATATATCGGAGTGACAGTCTTTGTCCTCCGTGACGCTTGCGAACTTCTGCCGATAAGAGGATGAGGATAGACTTTCTTATAATCAGCGTGTACTTGGAGTACGAGCTAGGAGTTTATTGCCTTCTTACGACCTAACGTATCTTTCTCACTTCCGTCATTATATATCCATATTGGTTTCGATCGTGCTTGCTTTCTCTGATTCACGCGATCTGCATCAGGCTAGAGTCAAGTGTGCGTTCATCGGAGTGAGAAAAATTGCGCGAGGAGAGTTCTCAAACAATCTATCACATCACTTACATAATAATTCATATTCTGCTAAGAAATCGTTGGCAAAGGATACCTCTCGACCGACAGCGGGCCATGCAATCAAACTGAAAGTGCCGCACACTAACATCCTATAAGAGTTATATAATTCCTATACTGCGCGACAAATCTTTCTGGCCTCTGCCCATATTTAATCATCTTCTAACAAACTTCTGATTAACATCATGTTCTTTCTATCCGCTTTATTAATTCGCTCTATGTTTCTGTTGTCTAATCCTCTCGCAACTGAAAAGCGAACTCAACACTCCAGCCTCCGAATGTTATTTAATTTTAGTTTTTCTTTGTATGCTATCTTCCCCTCTAACGCATCCCCAGTTTTTCGTGAGATTAGAAAATTATGGAAACACGATTCTGGCAATCCCCCTCCTCCTTCTCTCCGTCTCAGGTGTCCTATGCCTTTGCCTGTGTTTACATTCGATCGGGTGCATCGGGCCCTGAAAATCCTAGCGAACGATTAGGAAGAGGAAAAAAAGGGTGGCACCGGATGTGCAAATTAACGCAGAGCGCGCGAGAGTGTGAGTTTGGGAGTGTGCCATACGGGGAAATTTTTTATCCCCGCCCCTCGTTCCACCATATTCTCTATGTCTCAATACTAGCAACTTTCCCTCAGTGTGGAAGCACGCACATGTCCAACCTATTCCGAAAAATAGGAAGCCGCTCTGATCACTTCTAACTATCGCCTATAAGCTCTTCGTTGTATTCTATCTAAAGACTTTGAAACTCTCTTCTCAACCTCTCATTTCTTAGATCATCTGGAATCTCATCAAGTTCTTTCCCGATCGCAGTACGGCTTCCCTCGGGCGCTCGAGGTCTACCTGGCGATATACTTTCCTATCTTTACTGATTTATGGTTTCCGACTCTTAGGGAACAACGTGGAGACTTGCGTGGTGCGCTGTGACATATCCAAAGCATTTGACCGGGGTATGGCACGCGTTATTCACGGCTCTCCAAGCTCCCCTCCTTTGGGTTTCCATCTTCTCTTTGCTTACTTTTGTCTTAGCTTTCTTCCAAATCGTTCAATATCAGCTGTTGTTGGGGGGCGACTTCTTCTTGCTTCCTTTTCTGTCAATAGTGGTGTTCCTAGGGTTCTGTCTTATCTCTACTTTATTCCTACTTTTCATTAATGATCTTCTTCACCTGCTACTTCAACTCATATTCACGACATTCATATGCCGATGACTACCGGACCCTTCATTCTTCAACTCATTTCAAATGCTTCCCTTTCTTTTACTTCTAGAAATTGCCTCTCGTCTTAATATTTCCCATTCCTACTCAGCTGATCTGGATAGAATTTCGGGTGGGGTCGTCTGAACCTGTGAAATTCAATTCTTTAAAAAAACTTCTACAAATCTCCCTCTCTAAGACAACTTCCAACTTTCCTAATCTCCTTCGACGGTTCTCTTTCGTCTCTCCTGTTCGAACAATAAAATAAACATCTCTTGCCTTAAACAATAAACAAAAAAAATGTCTGGAAACCTCACATCACAAAACCATCACATCACAACGGTTGCTAAGCGCGCTCCGCCTACGTCAAAGGAGCTGGGGAAGTTTCTGTATTTTAGCACTGCGACGACTTTTTTTCACTCTTGGTCACAGTTACTCGGAGGTATTAATCAAGGGCATCTAAATATCCCCATCATTCCGCCCTTAGCTAGGGAAAGTTAACAATTTGCAGCTACCCATATCTGGGGGGGCTTCTTGAGTATCAACAAACTAGACCGAACGGCTTTTGGATTAGGGTCGAAGTCCAAGAGCCATAAAGACTTAAAATTTCAATCCTGTGCCTATTTTCTTTTAGATTTCCATAGTTAGTTATCGATTTCACATAGCGGTTTAGATCCGCTTGTTTTATATAGGATTTTTCTTTGTTGCGATTTGAGGTTCTTGTATCGATTTTTTCCTCGAACTAACGATAGCTAAGCAAAGAAACAAATAACAAGCGACTTTGTGAAGTTTAGCGGAGTTAACATATAAATCTGCGTTATCTTTCTGAATAGGTACCAAAAGCCGGTAGCGGAGCGCAACGCTGCCTCGCGAGAAGAAATAATTTTTTCTCATTTGAACTTTTTAAGGTCTTCTTTGCTGATTTTTTTTTTTCGTGTCCGAAAGTAACGCCACATAGCTTACACATTAGAAACTAATAAACATTCGTGGAATCAACGTAAAATTTTCAAGACGCGTTTGTTCGAAGCCCTCTGGTAGCGAACAAGGGGTGTTGTCGAGCCACAAAACAGATGAGTTTTTTGGTGTTTGATATAACAGCAACTCCAACTAGTTCGCAAAAAATTGCACAAAAAAAACATAGGCATTTTAGTGCCAAAACATTTTATTTATTTTTTTTTTGGTGTTTTTTATTCTTTTATCGTCGAACTAACGATAGCTACATCTGTTTGTTGATGGACATATCTCTTAGAAAACTAATCCAAATCCAGTTTCGTTCTGTGAATTGAGCTTTGTTACACACATTAAACTGTTCCTAAAACAATAATGGAAAATTCTATCATTTTTTTCCTCCCTTATCTGGCTCACTTTCGGCTTCGGATTCTTGTTCTTTACTGTTAGTAACACTGGCATACAAGGGTTTTATGTTTGTTTGTTTTTTTAATTTAATTCTTTAATATCGAAAAAACTATCAATAGCTAAAAGAAAACTAATACATTCGTGGAATCAGCGTTAGATATTTCATCCGAAAGATGGCGAAAAAAATAATTTTTTGATTTTTTTGTTATTGTATTTTTTTTTCCCTCACTGAAAAGTACGCCCCATACTAATACGCTAACAGAAGAACAACTAATAACATTCCCTTCATTTCCGGATCAGCGTAGATGATCTACTATCTGTTCATTCTATGTCTCCTTATTTTTCTTTTACCATTATTTATAACGCCTTCCTTAGTATTTAATCTAATTAAGCTGGTCGCAAAATCTCTGAATTCCTCGTACTCCGAAAACCTATAATCGATACCTTGTTTATCCTTGAATAGGGGCAATTTGCCACGTCGAGCGTGGGTGGTTGAATATATAACCTCTAATCATTATAAGTAATAGAACCAGCATTATAATTTTTCATTATATAAACACGTAGTTTTATCTAGAATCCGATTAATTAGATCTTTTATTTCTGAATTTTAACAACGCATTTTTTTAGGCGAAGTTTAAATTTATTTTTTTTCTTTATCTAAACACGTCTAGAATACGTCAAGCATCGCAAAAGTTATGTCGGAAGTACTAATATATAAATGTATTTTAGAATAACTATCACATTATATTTAAGTGATGATCATGTTTTTACATGTTATTTTACCATGTTATAAAATACTTTATTATTTTAATTATTATTTTTTATTTTTTTGTATTAGTTAATTTTATTATTTATAGATTTTTATGTAGGTACTGATATTTTAGTCGAAGAGGTATCGTAACGTGCAATTCCGAAAATACATTTCGAATCTCAATTATTATTAATTTTATATTTTTTATGTAATTTTAACTCTCTCCATAAAAACGACGGTTACTTCTTTTAAACAACACCATTTTGAAATGGGTGACTAAATTAATAAAAATTAAAAATAATAATAAAATCACTTTTTTCGATAAGTACTTTCACGACACCATACATTTCACTCTGAAACAGCTGTCGTTGTTAAAGTAATCTTAGCTAGAGAGACTAAAAGCCGAAATGTAATAGGCTGCTAACCGCCTTAGACCTCGTGTACCTTCCGGAAAAGGTAGATGGCATGAAATTAAAACGTTCTTTGTCATTACTCGGGAGATCTAGAGCAAATAAATTTAAAATTTTCGAAATCAATTTTAACGAGTTAATTTTATTCTTAATGAAGCAAAAAAAAATTATTAGGATGTCTAAGGATCTATTCGCGAAGCCCCGTAAGTTTAAGCGTGTCGTAACGAAAGTAACAGATGAAAACTGTGGTCCGCCTAAATTACTATCGTAAAGTTCACGTATATGGATTCATCAATCTTATAGCTCGTAATTGATTTGTTTTTGGTTTCTTTATAAAAAATAAATAAAACTCGCTTTAGGTATCGAAAACTTATTTTGCAGGTTATATTATATTTCGAACATGATATGCAACAAGATTAATTCGTTTATTCAGCAATAAATAAAGATTAAATTTGAATATATTGTTTATTTAATTATTATTGATCCTTAAATAATCAAAAATTAATAAAATATTTTCAGAAATACTTCATTTCAGTTATTCAACTATGCAAAATTTACATTGAAATTAAACTTAAAGGTAAATAATTATTATGTTATTTGGACACGATAAGTACTAAAAAAATAATACAATTAAAAGTTTCAAAATATTAATATTATGTAATTTTTCATTTCTGAATAAAGCAAAATTTTATAAATTGCGTATATATTTGTTTTTCTTTAATATATCTATTTAGTATTATGTATTATCAAAAAAATTAATGTTTTTAGAAATTTATTTTGAATATCAATAAATGTAAGCAAATCTAATATTAAAATATACAATGGTTATTTATATTTAATAAAAATTGGATTGATTTTTGAGTTTCTCTTGCAATAAATTTTTGCCAATTAAAGCACAACTAAAATAATTGAAATAATTTTAAGTTGCTAAAAGAAAATTTCTTCCAATTAGCACAAAAATTTTTGGACTTGATATTTATCCTAGAAATTCGTCACCTAAATAAATATAAACACGAATTCTCATCTATCGCAGATAGTTTGAAATGTTTCACCATTAAGTCGTAACCATTAGAAGTTCTTGGAATTTAATTTTAATGAAATGTATTTGAGGAATATCGCAATAGCGTTAAAAATGAAATCTAATTAAAAAATAGAAAATCAAATGATTTAATGTTAAAAATAAATTAAATTTAATAATTTGTATTTTCGAATACTTTTTGCTTAAGTAATCGATAAACAAATAAATCTGACGTAGCACTTTTCGGCTATAAAAGAGAGAGTTTTCGCTGCAAGAGTGTCATAGTTAATTTAAACGCACAACGAGGCGGTTCTAAGGCGAAGAGAACATACGAATAAATACGAAGGTGTGAAACCGGATATCTTATTATACAACGAGCCGCTACCATAAGCAAACACATCATAGAGTTTCGAAATTACGACTTACTACTAATAATGGGAGCTTCTGTAACCTTCGCTCCTTTCGATCATTTGGTTTACGCGGCGACCGAATCTTGCCCACAGCTTTTTATCAATCGAGAACCCATCAGAGAAATTCAAACGGAAATCGAATCTCGACAGCTCGCCGAATTGAATATTCCATGTGGAGTTCTTTGAAAATTCACGAGCTCTTTTCACTCTACGTTTACTATTTTTTTAAAATAATGTTGTACACCATTACTATTCTCATGCTAATAAAAATTGTTTAAAAAAAATTGTATTTTCATTCCTTCATTATACCTTCTTTATTAAAAGAAACTAAGGCCGCCATATCTTCGTGTCTAATTTTGTTATTCGTTAGTTAATCAATTTGGTTTACGCGGCGACCGAATCTTGCCCACAGCTTTTTATCAATCGAGAACCCATCAGAGAAATTCAAACGGAAATCGAATCTCGACAGCTCGGCGAAATGAAAATATTCCATGTGGAGTTCTTTGAAAATTCACGAGCTCTTTTCACTCTACGTTTAATATTTTATAAAAATAATGTTGTACACCATTACTATTCACATGCTAATAAAAATTGTTTAAAAAAAATTGTATTTTTATTCCTTCTTTATACCTTTTTTTATTAAAATAAGCTAAGGCCGCCATATCTTCGTGTCTAATTTTGTTATTCGTGAGTTAGTCTTATATATTTTGGTTAATAATCAAAACGAACGTGTTTGGAATATAATTTGTGGAAAAAAATTAATTAAACTGGAATATAAAGAACACTTTGAAAATTAACGTGAAAAAATCTATAGGGTACCTTCCCCTTACGCTCCCATCGGGGCACGAAATAACGTTACTTTCAATTTCTCGGGAGATGGGACAAAATAAATTTGTCGTTCCCTAAGCGAGTTTTTCTTGAGGAAACCGAAAAAAAGTTAAAGAATCTAGGACTTCCAGTAGCCAAGTAAGGTTGAGCGTGTTTAAACGAAGTAACAAATCGAAACTGCGGTCGCCTTTCGCGATCCCTCGATCATTTTTTCGAAGCAGCTTCGGATATCGTAAAACTAAAAGCAGCTTGAGAGTGCTTATACGCCTCTCGTTACTTTAAATGGGGTGTCGGGCCTTCTAAAGAACACTTTGAAAATCAACGTGAAAAAATCTCAAGGGTTCCTTCCCCATTACGCTCCGATCGGGCAACCAAATAACGTTACTTTCGACTTCTCGAGAGTTATGGCAAAATAAATTTTTCGTTCCCTAAGCGAGTTTTTCTCGAGGAAGCAAAAAAAAAAAAATACGGAATCTGTCTGGACTTCGAGTTGCCGAGTAAGGTTAAGCGCGTGGTAAAGAAGTAATAGATCGAAACTGTGGTCGCCTATCGCCTTCTAAAATTACGCTCCAGTCGTAGCACGAAATATCGTTACATTTTACTTCTCGGAAGATGTGCAAATAAATTTTTCGTTCCTTAAGCGAGTTTTTTTATTATTGCGTAAAATACAAAAAACTTTAAAATCTCCTTTGTTTAGGAGTCCGCGTAGTTCATTAAGGTCCTGCGTGTCGTAAACGAGTAAATCGAATAAAAAAACTGCGGTCTTCCTATCCGCTCGCGATTCGTCTGTAATCAGTTTTCGAAGCGGGCTCAGATATATGAAAAACTAAAGGCGGCTTGTAGTGACTTAGGACGCCTATCGTTATATTTTTCCGGCGGGATGTCGGGGACCTTCAAAAACATTTTCTGAAAATTACGAAAAATCCCCTAGAGGTGCCCTCCCATCGAGAATGATAAGTTACGTATTTTTACTCTCGAGAATGGGGAAAACATAAGCTTTTCGTTCCTCTAACAAGAGAGTTTTTCCGAGGACAAACCAAAAAAAATAAGTTACGGATCCGTAAAACGCGAAGCCCCGTAAGTTTGAGCGTGTCGTAACGAAGTTAATAGATCGGAAACTGCATCGCCTATCGCCGATCCCGTCGATTTCAGTATTCGAAGCCGGCTTCAGATAAATCTTAATTATTATTATATTATATTTTTTTAATTCTACTCTCTACCATAATTGTTCATTGATTCTTTAAAAACCATTTTCAATAATAACTTAAGCGTAAAATTAAAAAATTAAAATAATTAAATAATTATTTTTTTCGATAAAGTACCTAACACGACACCCATTTCACTGCGGAAACGTTAATCGTTAAATAATTCGAGAGACAAAAAGCGGAGTAAGGTGCTCTAGACGTCCCTCGTATAACCTTTTTTCCCCCCCCGGGGGGGGGGGGTGTACGAGGTTGGCAACAAAATAAACGTTACTGTACTTTTCGGGGAGAATTGAGCCAAAATAAAATTGTTTACGTTCTTACGAGTAATTTTATCTAAATGAACCAAATAAAGAAACTTTGCGGAGTTTTAGGACTTCGCCGTAGCCCCATAAGTTAAAGCGGTGTCGAACGAAGTAAATAGAATTATAAACTGCGGATTGCTTGATCTCGATGCGTCGATCAGTTTTCGAAATGGCTCCTATGGTTAAATCTTATTTTATTAATATTTTTTAATTTACTCTCACCAAAATACCGTCTTCTTTAATAAAATATTTTTCGTAGGGGTGACTAAATTTAAAAAATTAAAAAATAGTAATATAAATTTTACGTTTCGATAGTACCTTTACACGCACAACACTGCTTTCCGTACTTCACTCGAGAACCGTCGTTTGTAAATAATCCTCGAGAAGACTAAGCGGATGTAATGTGGCTTAGACGCCCTCGTTCGACTTTCCGGAGGTGTTCATAGGTTGGCACGTAATAAACGTTACTTTGTATAAACTTCTCGGGAAAATTAAAAGAAAAATAAAATTTTTCTTCCCTAGAAGCTGAGTGAAGACTAAAGAATAAAGACTAAATAAATCACTAAAAAATTTTAGCCGTCGAAAACATGTTCGAGAATTTGCATCTAGACCTTTCGAACCTTGTTCCAGCTTGCTTTGATGACGTCATAGCCTCTTTTGTGACTGACTTTCTGGAAGCCAAAAGCTTTAAGAAAATGGTGATTTGAAAGCCCGTCACCTGCTTTCGAGATTTCACCGTAATGGCCGACACTATATCAGTATGTGACGTATTCGAAAAAGGGAGCTACGAAAAACGTCCAAGGATCGTTGCGACACCTTTTAGGTTATGACGCTGGTCAACCCGATATAGTACGGAGTTTCTAAGGGATACTGATCACTAAACAAGAGGTGGAAAGTCATCTAAGTATATTACAAAGGTCGAAGTATAAGTAACTAAAATCATAAATAATAAAATCTCAAAAGAAAAAAGTCAATGAAAATCTATTACTTACGAATAGCTCAGCGAATTTGCACTTGGGACCTTCGACCTATAACCAGTTCCAAAGGGGTCAACTTATATGACGTCATATCGGCGAAACTTAGCTTCTTTATAATAATAAGTGTAACTCATAGACCACAGTTCCGGCTAAAGAAAATGGTATTGATAATTTTTGTTACAAAAGTAACAATTTGACAATAAACAATATGAAACAATACATTAAGAATTAATATTTTTCAGTAAAATTGAAAATAAAAAAAATCAATAATTGAAATAAATTAAATTGATTATTTGTTTTATTATTTTTATATGTTTTGCTTTTAAAATAAATACAAAAAAATTTCAAACATATTTAAATCATTTTAATTAAAATGAAGTTGTACCATCTTGATAACTCTAATTAAATAAGAAACAATGGATTAATTAAATTAATTAATATAAATTGGAGTATTAATAGCAATAACTGATATAGCAACCTTTATAATATGGTCTAAAATATTGTTACCGTGATCTGATGACCGCAAAATTTAGAGATAAATAATGAAAGATTGATTTTAAACACTTTTCGCGTACCAATAAAAAAGAGAGAGGTATGATTTCTCAGTGGTGTGATGATTTTTTAAAGTTAAACGCACAACGAGGTGCTTCTTAGGGGAACAGAACATACGACCAATCGAATTGGTAAAATAACGGAATATCGTTATTATAACAACCTGAAGCCAAGTTTTACAGATCAACTAAAAAAAATTAAAGCGTCAAGTGCAAAGAGTTCTCGAAATCACGACTTTATCTACTTCTAGAAATATAATTAGGATACTTCTGTAAATGAAATTATAGTGAGTATATGAAATAATTCCATCGAGAGCTCATTTCACCACCCCCCGGAATGATAAGTCAATGAATCTTTTGGCATTTCGTTTGACAATCGCCAGCATTGCGGGAACGTAACGAATCTGACGTACTATGATATATAAATCGGTCTTTTAATTCATCTAATCGAGACAAATAGATGGATAAAGCGGAAAGTGTTCCTTGCGCAATGGACTAAAAAACTAAAATAACTTGCCCATTCGCGTTGCAAAATGCGGCACTACATTATACCATAGAGGATGTGAATTCAAAAAATTCTTATCGAATTTTATGAAAATTAAAAAGCCAGAAATACCCTAGGCGAAAAGTTTCCTGACTGAAACGCACTAAAAAGATGTTCTCCTAAAAATGTAAAACCGGGCAGTTTAAGACGAAATAATAATTATCAATATTATTCCTAACTATAAGATTTGACAGGTGATTCGAGAACTATTCACACCTTTTCAAAAAAAGCTCTAACATAGGGGACTAAGATATCAGAAGCTTAGGTTCGCGCGAACCACAAAGACAAAACGAAGTTGGAAACGAAAAACTCCACGCAGTCCAAATTTGTTGGAGAGACAACGATAAGACTGCGGCTTTTCTCTGGCGAGGGCAAAGTAGATCAAATAAGTAGACGCGAAAATTTCGAAAGAACTATTTTGAAACTCCCTCGAACGCGGAAAGCAGGAAAGATGATGTTTTGGGACAGTTGCTTATAAAGATTTCAAGCCGAATGAATCGATACCTCTGAGTCGTATACGTGTTTCATTCGAGTCGGCAGTAAATTCCTTAACTTAACAGCGTTGAGCTTGTTTGTCGCAATAAAGGAGAAGAACCGAATTTGCAGGGGGGTTCCTTCACGGAAAAAAACTTTCAATATTACGGATATGTTATCACATGTCGTTGCCCAAAAAGAAATACTTTGTACTCGGAGAAGAACTTCAGTTCATTCGCGAGATCCTCGTAAGAAACAGATACATAGCAATCTTATCCGCTCGAGTCGAAAATTATCTTTGAATACACCCACATAATGAAAACGATTACAAAAGTATGAAGCGTCGAGTTCCGCAACAGGGGAAAATTTACGGTCGGCGTTAGTTTTTTTATTTTTTTTTTTTTTATCCCCTTCCAGTCCGGTTTTGTCTTTTTACTCTCTTACCAACGTCTACTTTTAAATAAAAAATGCTAATATGATAATATAAAAAATTGTTTAAAATAAAATTATGTATCTCTCATTCCTATCTTTGTACCTTTTTTTATTAAAACAGAAACTAACCTAGCCGCCACAGCTTCGTATTCTAATTTTTTGTTTCTTTCGTGAGTCAATCATATCATTAATTTGGTTAATTATCAAATGGACGTGTTTGGAATATATAATTTTGTGGAAAAAAAAAAACAATTAATATAAACTTTAATATAATAGAACACTTTGAAAATTAACGTGATATAATTCATAGGCTTACAGTAGGTCATAAACGTTACTTTTGACTTCTTCGGGGATGATAAAGGGAGTTTGATGAGAAGTTTCAAGACACATGGATTATAGTCAATGAAAGGAGAAGGAAACGGAGAAATAATAATATATGAACTTTATTTGTGTGGATGAAAAATCATATTAGTAGTGATTTTCGGTTTCTAGTGCAGGGAGTAAGTCTAGGATTTCGAGTAGCCAGTTTAAGGTTTAGGTGTCGTGGTGTTTTATAAGAACGAAGTAAATTCTAGATCGAAAACTAGCGGTCGCCTTTCGGTGGCTGAGTCTCGTCGGATCATTTTTTTCGAAGCGCGCTCGGATATCATATAACTAAGCAGACTGGAAGATGTGTTTAATAACGTCCTCTTGTTACTGTTCCCGTGGGGTGTCGGGCCTTTTTCTAAAGAATAACCTTTGAAATTAATCATGAAATAAATTCCTATTAAGGGTTTCACTGTGTCCCCCTACTTAAGCTACGATCCGGGGCAACTAACTACGTTAACTATCTCGACTTTCGAGAGGTAAGAGGCAAAAATTAATTTTTTCGTTCCCCTCTGG
>JABUQX010029067.1:0-2500 GCA_015478945.1 Trachelipus rathkii
GGAAAACGTGTGGATAGTAAAGAGAGTTATGTGCAGAGAGGGTAAGAGAACATGCTGCAGGAGGAGTGAAGGAGGAATGTCAGGAGAAAAGGAGATATGTGAAATTGATTGTAGAAGTGAGGAGTGTGATGATGATGAAAAGTCTCACATGAAGAGTCACCGCATGGTGAAACTGTTGTTAGCAAAGAAGGTGAGAGAAGTTGGCAGAAAGGGAGAAGAGTGTCAAAAGAGACACGGAAACACAAAGAAACGTGTAATACTATGGAAGAAGTTAGAGAGAAAAGGAGATAACGAAGGAAGAAGATGGTGTAGGTCTGGAGGAAAGGGTGTAAGAAGAATACTAATAGGTGTATGTCAAAGGAAAATGCCAACAAAGATGGTCACAACGAAAATAAAAGATGAAAGAAACGAAGCTGATTATTATTTTGTTGAAAATAGATTCAAATATTTTGTGACCCGGCGCAAACACCCAACTACTCTTGTGACTGTTCTTCGAAGGCAAATTCATGTTTGCCCTAATCCACATTAGTGGGTGAGATAATGTAGTCAACGACTATCTAAGCAGATCATATGCCGACAACACATCTGGTCCATTATCAGGAGACGCTACCGAAGAAGGAGCTCTGAATAAATGAGTCCAATGTTTTGATCACGTGTACATAAAGCAAAATGTACACATTTGCTTCAAAGGGTGGGCCAAAGATGTAATGCAGTAATACACGTAATACATAACTTTGCCTCATTTATGTATTGTAAAGCAATGGCAGCACATTGTCATTGTTATTTCACTTTCATTTTCTATGTATATGGTGTATCATTGCAGCGGCTCATCAGAAGAAAACTTGTAAATATTTTTGTAATTCATGCGTAAACAACAGCCAATGAAAACCTGGTTTTCGAGACTTAACTTTTGAAACGTGAGTTTTGATTGGTTGTCGTTTGCAAGTCTGTAATAATAATATTATTATTATTATTATTATTATTATTATTATTATTATTATTATTATTATTATTATTATTATTATTATTATTATTATTATTATTAATTTTAATGTTATAAAGTTACTGCGCATTATATAAAAGTGTATATGGAATTATATTTAATTTTATATAGTGTGGAGCACATAATGTATAAATTTGTTTGTCTTTCATGTTTCGGTTTTAGAAGAAAATTGAGATTTCTCGCGAACAGAGTTTCGGTTGTAAAGAAATACCAATTTTCGTTCCTGCTGAAGGTGTAATATATATTTACTTTACTAAAATAACTAATAAATGGATACATCATTTTATTTATTATTTTAAGAATTATGATTGGATGGCTAAGCGTAAACTCATTGACGGAGATTTATATAAATAGTAAATTTGTGAATATTTTATATCTTTTGCTTTTATCTGTCGTCAATCAAAGTGCTTGCAGTTGGTATGCGCTTGTCGCCTTGTCTGATCGTTGTTATTATTTATTTTAGTGTGCATAGTCTTGTAAATCGTGGAGGTGTTTTATTTTGTATTTTATTAATAATTATTTGTGTTAATATTTTTAAATGCAATAAGGTGTTGTAATTTTCAATGTGGAAATCTTGTGGCTTAGTTTCTTGTAAAGCCAATAATGTTTTAAGTTATGTGCTAAATGTAATTTTGTTTATTCGTGTAAGTATAATTTTTGCTTTACCGTTATAAGAGTGTCGTCTGTTGATCACAATTTGCAAATGCATAATATCTGCGGTGTTGCCATATGTCACTAGCAGGTAAGAGTATTTATTATTGATGTGTATTATTTTTGTAACGTGGTAAATATTCTTTTGTATTAGTAAACCTATAGTGTTTGACAATTAAAGTTGCAATATTTTATATGTGAATAGTTCTTAAAATCATATTTTATTTATTTGAAATTAAGATTTGTTAAATTACTAACCGGCAACTCTTTTGCTTTGAGACATCAGCTGATTCTGACCAGCTGTAATTGCATTCATTTGTTCACACTGAAAAACCGACATACTCAATAGTTGTCAAAATCTTTTAATTTTCAAGTTAATAGTTTAAATCATTTGCAAAGTCAGTTTGTCTATATATTATTTTCTTGATATACTTTATCCATTCATATATATCATTGAACATATATTTGTATGTATGTTAATATAATATATTATATATATATATATATATATAATATATATATATATATATATATAATATATATAATATATATATATAGTATGAATATATATTATATATATATATATATAAAATTATGGGCAAAGATTTATATGAATATTTTGTAAAGTACTTATGTTGATATTTCATTTTATTTTCTTTGAGCATAATATTTAATATTTATATATTTATATATATATATATATATAATATATATATATAAATATATATATATATAATATAATATATATATATATATATATATATATATATTACTTGGTAGTTAGGTTAGGTGTTTAATATGCGGTGCGTATGTTATGCAGATATCTTAAAGAGTATCTGTATATAA
>JABUQX010029067.1:7500-10000 GCA_015478945.1 Trachelipus rathkii
CGTTCGCAGAATCATATCTATACTATATACTCCTGCACGTTCATAGGGAAGTGTGAATGGCAGAGAGGGTTCCCAGCCTCAATAGCCATGCGAAGATAATCTTCATTATTCGCTAACTGCGTCGAAATCTCCACAACTAGACCAGAAAATTACTTACAATAGATTCTTAATTTTTAAGTCCAAAATTATGTTTTTCTTCATTTATGTCCAAAAGAACTGATGAGATAATTTTGCCGCTCTTCAGCTAGATAATTTCGGAAAATGATTTATTTTATTATTTATTTATTTTATTTTATTTATTTATTTTATTTATTATTTTTATTTATTTATATATATATATATATATATATATAGTTATATATATATATATATATATATATATATATAATATATATATATATATATTATATATAATATATATATAGTATATATTATAATACATATATAAAAAATAATAATAATTATAAATAAACCGCAGCTCCATATGTATTGATAAAAATACCCCTTGAGTGATTCTTCACTTACTAGGATTAGATCCCGGGCCCTCAAGGGTGAGCGGAGATGCGCGGCATGAGGTACCTGACCTGATATAGGCAGTCCTTATTGTCGCGTATCTTTTTAGCTCATCGTAGCCAAGTGGTCAAGACATTTGAGGGCCCGGGATCTAATCCTAGTAAGTGAAGAATCACTCAAGGAGTATTTAAACATTACATATTGAGCTGCGGTTTATTTCATAAAGCAGTATTTATGCAACAATTACAAATAAAATTCTCCGGTTATGAGTGTTCTCCTTACGTGGGTCCTGTGTTTCCTTTGACCCGAGTTTGAGCCGAGATGCGCGGCATGAGGTACCTGACCTGACATAGGCAGTCCTTATTGTCGCGTATCTTTTTAGTTCACCGTGACCAAGTGGTCAACACACTTGAGGGCCCGGGATCTAATCCTAGTAAGTGAAAATCACTCGCAGTATTTAATCAATATATATATATTATATATATATATATAATATATATATAATATATATATATAATATTATTATATATATATATATATATATTATATATATATATATATATATATATATATATATATATATATATATGTAAATTATAGTAACTTTTTTTTATTTATTGTATTTTTTTATTTAGTTGCACTTTTAGAAGGGAAAGAAAGTGATGATAAAATTTTACTATAAATTTTGAAAAAAGCATTCATTTCCTTTTTAAGACTTTTCTCTCTCTTCTCTCTCTCTCATCTCTCTCTCTCCTCTCTCTCTCTCTCTCTCTCTCTTCTCTCTCTCTCTCTCTCTCTCTCTCTCTCCTCTCTCTCTCTTTCCTCTTTCTCTCCTCTCTCTCTCTCACACCACACACACACACACACACACACACCTACATACACACACACGCCACAGACACATACATATATATATATATATATTATATATATATATATAATATAAATATTATATATATATAATAATATATATATACTATATATATATAGTATATATATATATATTAACTTCTGTGGCCAAAGGGTGAGGAAATACCCTTGTAGAGTGTTAATTTAAATTTATTTGGTGGTGAAGTTGATTCATTTGAATAATACCGAAAGAAATTTTATCAATGTTTATAGCAAAGTGATTCGCTACATGTAAAACGAACCAGAATAGAGGAGTTGACTCTTTGAGTGACTGAGTTTCCGTTCCTACCATAAACTGCCACTCCATCATAAAATGTGTGACTCTATCTTAACTATTCTTTGGAAGCGTTCCTTAAAACTTCCTACTCCGGATTTAACCTTGACCTTGAATCATGTTTTAATTGCTACTCTTCCAACTCTGGTTCTACTTATATATTTGTAACTCCGGCAACTCTTTGATTCTAATACTAACTATACTAATCTAACCTAACAAAACTTGATTCAACTATGATTCAGTTGATCTAAATTCATTCCTAGGATTCGAAACGAAAAAGGATTCCAGTAGAAAAATGTTATTATTTGAAGATTTGCTGAAAGTTTCTTTGGCAGTTTGATCTTTCTGTGGTTTTAAATTTTCCATTGCAGTGGAATAAAAAAAAAAATTTATGATCCATTTACATATAATTTTTGTTCACCATAAAGTTCGATTGGTTCGTAAGTTTCCAAAAACAAAAACCTTAGTTTTAACTTCACAAAAGCTCTGCAGCTATTTAAAAGCTCAGCTGTGATCCGGTGAGCTTTGTAAATCTCAGTTCCAGCTCTGTTTTGGTTTCCAGCTTCTTATACATTTCATTCTAAGTATAAACCATGTACATTTTTATTTTCTGATGTAAATCCCTACTCGTAGTTTGTTTCACATTCTATATATTAATAGATAGTCATTAATTAAGAGATGAAACTCACCATTGATCACAGGGGAGGGGGGAGGATTAAGGTGAGCTGGAACAATCCATCATTTTCCAGTGCTCAGTGATTCATTGCAATCGATCCTCAAAGAGTTTTTCTCTTGTGTATTACT
>JABUQX010029067.1:15000-20000 GCA_015478945.1 Trachelipus rathkii
TATATATATATATAATATATATATATTCCTAATTACCGTGAAAGAATTTACATTAACATTTTTATTGATAAATTAAGGAAGACTATTTTCCGTAAAGCTTATTAAAAATACGGTCTAATAACTTTTATATCAGTCATTATAATCTCCATCATTCTATAATACTTCGCAAGCTGCTTAAGGCACAAAATATGCCTGATTATTTTATAACGAAAAATATATAAAAAATTTATAGAGTTACCAAAGACTTCCCGATAATTCGAATTATAATTTTTAGAAAAGTTGCCACAAACTGCAATAAACTTTTCGTTGGTGAACCATAAAGAAGTCGATAAAAAATAAATAAAATAAAGTAATAATAATGGAAAAATGAAATTTATGTATAGAAAGGATAAAATAATAAAAAAAAAACTTTCGAAAACTTATAATAAGTATTTTATAGCTACTGTTTTCTTTCTTCTTCTTCCCAAAGAAAATGTTCCAATTGGAGAAAATATTTCTTCGCTTTTGAACCGAGAAGGATGAAATTTAATGCAAAGGAATAAAAGAAAAAAAAAAAAAAAAAAACATTTTTTTTTCACTTTAAAAATTTAAGTGAAGTTGCGACTTTATGCGTATCTGTGGAAGAATGCAAGTTTTATTTTACAACTCATGTTCAGCGAGTTTAAGACTTTACACTCTATTTTATTATTATTATTATTATTATTATTATTATTATTATTATTATTATTATTATTATTATTATTATTATTATTATTATTATTATTATTATTATTATTATTATTATTAATTATTTATTATTTATTATTTATTATTTATTATTTATTATTTATTATTTATTATTTATTATTTATTATTTATTATTTATTATTTATTATTTATTATATTATTCTTTTAATATAAATTATTATGTATTATTATGTTTTTTATTATTTAGTTATTTTAATTATTTATTATTATTTATTTATATTATTTAATTTTTTTATTTATTATTTATTATTTATTATTATTATTATTATTATTATTATTATTATTATTATTATTATTATTATATTATTATTATTAATTATTATTATTATTATTATTATTATTATTATTATTATTATTATTATTATTATTATTATTATTATTATTATTATTATTATTATTATATTATTATTATTATTAGTATATCTTCTTAGAAATGTAATTGCAGTTTGTCAACATAAAACGTCAATCTGCAAACTTTTATTAAAAATAAAAATATTTTAAAATAGAAACTTTACTAAAGTTACCTAAAAATAATACTTAAACTTTCAAAATGTTTGAGATTTTTTTTTTCTGTCAATGTAAGAATTAGATTTTATAAAGAGCAATTTTAATCAATTTTAAATTACTTAGCGTTATTCAGTTTACAAATTTGAAATAAAACTCAGCTGCCGAGTAATTATAAATTTACGATATATATATATATATATATATATATATATATATATATATATTATATATATATATATATATATATATTAAATATATAATATATATATATATATATAATATATACTATATATACTCGTATATATATATATATATAATATATATATATATATATATATATATATATATATATATATAATATCATATATATATATATTATATATATATAAATATAACTTATTGACGTTCGGATAAATTTTATATATATATATATATATATATAACTTAGTGACGTTCGGAGACTTTTGGACTCTAGGACTCGACGAAATTTAGCCGAGTCCAGCAATGAGTAACGTGCCTAAATTAAATGAATTTATTTTGTATCTTTTTTTTCTTGCTCTTTCATCAACTTTTACTTTCTAACCAAACACTCAAATAAAGGCTAGACTAAGGCCAAGGGAGGAGTAGCATTAGAAAGTTACATAAGTGTTAAAATTTAAAGCTTTTCATTGAATTATTTTGTGAATAGCAAATGAAAGATTTCATTATGCAATTACTCTATTTGATTAACTTGATTTGAAAAAAAAAACTTAACTTTGATATAATTAATTTATTGAACTCTTGTATAAATTTCATTTGCGGAACAGACGAGGCCATTGACACATGTGTTCAACTAAATTGACCGTTACATCGATTCCATTCAACTATACATGTCAGTGTTTGTTATAAAAGAACATCAAAACAAGTCGAATAAATTAATTTTTATGAGAAAATAAAAAAGTTAAGATTCAGAAAGGAACAAAGTATAAGAATATTTTACAAAATTGAAAGAAAAAGTTATCAAAACAAATTAGCTGTATATAGTACTTCTCTTTGCTGACCCAAAATAGAGTAAACAATAATATATGCTGTAGAGTAATTCTTATTGAAATAGTATGACATGATTGGAGTATCCTTGTAGTAGTGATCACTTCAAATAATACAATTTAATCTCATTTGAAATGTTCATAAATAAGTACTAGACAAATCTAGAGTCAGTGGACGATGTTTAACAACTGGCAAGTGACCTCCACAATACTGATTCAAACTGTCTTTCCAACGTTGTAGCATTTATTTTTTACTATTATATTTACAATTAGCTTCTAAATAATTTAATGCACCAGGAATACATAATATTCAAGAATCATTTTTTGTAGTATCTACTTTGTTTTCGTTTTAAATGTATTAGAGATTTGTATATATTACACACAATAATTTTTTGAATACATTGCCATATGATGAGAGTTTAATTTGGGATAAAAATTCATTATATCTAAAAGGTGCAACCCTTGAAACCGTCCTAATGAGAACTATCTAGAACATAGACATAATAGTGTCTTGATTGAAGAAAGAAATGAATTTTCTTTAAAATCGTGAAATATTATTGGCACTCTATTACTTTTGGACTTGTTATTTAAAAGGAAACCAAAGTAAACATTGCTTACGCTGGTATTAAAAGTTTGGGGATAACAGTTTTGCCTTCATAGAATTTTTTTAATCAACTTATACTAGGAAGTCAAATAGACGTTGTCAGAATTTTTTTTTGGGGGGGGGGGAACATGAACAGGACCCACCACGGCTCTAAGAGAAGCTGCCACAATGGGTTGAATTTAATCAACTCCATGGGTAGGTCCTGGCTCATACATATTTTAAATGTCAAAGAAAATTTGGATGGAGAAAGGAATATTCAGTCGAAAATACATAAAAAGATAAATAAAAAGGTGTCCTTACATTATAAATAGGTCTAATATTACATAGCAATATCATATGTTGTGAAAAATATTCAGTTCTTTGAGATAGGAGAAAATAGAGTTACTGGTAAAGTGAGAGGATTCAGATAAGATATGGGATAACATTTTAAGTGTTATAGACCATAAAGTAGGAAAATGAAAACTGCGAATGGGGTCCAGTTGGGAATAATCAATGAAGATATGGTGAACAGATTGCTGGGTATGGCGACGGCAAAATTTGCAGATGGGAGGAGGGTCATGTAGTGGTTGTGAGTGATATTGGTGTGCCCAATACGGAGGCTTGCAAATATCACCTCGTGCAAAGGCTTTCGTCGTTGAGAGGAATGCCATTCACCAATGTTCGGTTTTATATTTCTGTTTCGCCCCTCACTGATCACTCGTCCAGCACTCTTGCCAATAAGACCGGAAGCCTTGTCCGAAAAAAAGAGGCTGCCATTTTGTTGTCAGTTAGTTACTCCTTCGTGAGAGGAGGTCCAACATAGTATGGTTTGTATCTTACGAGAGTGGAGCAACCGAAGAAATTGTTGTACAGCAGAAACCATTGAGTTTTTCGAATAGAAGGCTTTAAGTGTCTGGAGGACGCTGAGCGAATCTGAATAAATGACATAAGAGTGGTCTTGGTTAAGGAATAGAATTCGAGAAAGGGCAATCATTTTAGCCATTAATTCTGCCGTAAAAATTGAAGCATGAGGGGGATGGTATGGGAGAGGTTGCTGTCAGGAAGGACAGCAGACGCACCTACACGGTCCCCCGTTTTAGAGTCGTCAGTAAACACGAGTAAATCCACCGTGAACTGCGGAATAAGACAGGAATGATGCCTTTAACAAGGCATCGGGGTGGCTAGATTTGGAGATAGAGGGAGGTTAGGACCAGGAAAATGGTGGGAGCAGGGAATAGCCAAGGTGTATACTCTTCATCATAAGAGAAAGGCAGCATCTTTTAAAAAGGGATGCTGAGGAAATTAAGGAATTTATAAACCATGTTTTCAAATGGTCAGTAAATAGGATTCTGAGGTATCTCGCAGAATCGGTGTTTGAGCAGATGGTACTGGGGTTTGAAAGAGAAGTTAACTTGTGGGCATGATCTATTCCCGTCGAAGACATAGTGTTATCACATCGGATTCAGCTTCAAGGATACCAGGTGGGACGATCGGAAGACTCCAGTGGAGATACGGATCGCCTCGTTTTGGATGGGATCTAACAGGTATAGTAGAGTTGGGAAGTCCTGACCATATACTATGCAGCTATAGTCCAGCTTTAATCGGATTAGGGCGGTGTGAAAACGTACATGGGACTTGCGATCAGCACCCCAAGATTTTGAGGCGAGATGACGTAATAGGTCAAGCACGCGATGACAAGTCTTTTTCAGGAGTTTGATGTGCGGTGCGTATGTTAGGTGGTCATCTAGAATGAGTCTTATAAATTTGACTTGTGAAGTTACAGGAATGGGTGACCCATATAAGGCTAGGTTCGCTGGTGGAAGGTGGCAGGTTCTTCGACTCCCTTTTTTCGATGAAAACGAAAACGATAAGCTCGTATTATATTATAAAACTGAAAATATTAGTCAGAAAAAAGAGGAAGAGAACAAATTAAAATTAATTTTAAAAGAGCATATTAAAGCAAAAGACGGGAAGAAGCTTATATTAAGATCGTATTATAAGCCATTGAAACTGAGTTCGTGCTTCTCTACTCGTGAAGCACTTTCGGATGGTGAGAGTAGTAACGTTGTGTACCGATTTCAATGTTCTGAAAGTGGATGTAGCGCCGCTTATATCGGACACACAACGAATACCCTCAA
>JABUQX010029067.1:35000-58667 GCA_015478945.1 Trachelipus rathkii
GAGAGAATGTGAGCTATTCTCTATTAAACTCTTGCTTCGTCCCACTCAGACGTTAATGATACATTGATATGGCTTTGCTTATAATGGGAAACTTCCCGGTTCCCGCGATAGGTCTGGCAAAGCCAGCGGATTTAGCCATTAGGCCGTGGAAAACCCAAGGACTTTCTCGATGGGTGCACTGGACCGGTCGTGCGGTTTTACTAGAAGGCCAATGACCTTCCTGGGGGAGGACAGTTTAAATATATATATATATATATATATATATATATATATAATATATATATATATATACTATACTATATATATATATATATTATATATATATATATATCAAGGGAGGTAAAGATTACTTAATATATTTTGGTGACTAATTAATGAAAGAATATTAAAATAAATTAATATAAATTTACGATTAAAGCAAAAAAAGTAAAGAGGAAATCTATTAACGGGATTGATATTTAATTTTAAAACAATTAATAATCTCTGACTCACTTCGTTTACCTCTCTATGTACATAGGCAACCTCTCTCATGCCCATTTGTACATAGGCAACCTCTCATACCTCTCATACCCATTTGTACATAGCCAATCTCTCTCATGCCCATTTGTACATAGCCAATCTCTCTCATGCCCATTTGTACATAGGCAACCTCTCATGCCCATTTGTACATAGCCAATCTCTCTCATGCCCATTTATACATAGGCAACCTCTCATGCCCATTTGTACATAGCCAATCTCTCTCATACCCATTTGTACATAGGCAACCTCTCTCACGCCCATTTGTACATAGGCAATCTCTCTCATACCCATTTGTGCATAGGCAACCTCTCTCGTGCCCATTTATATACTAGAGAAAATTTATCAAACATTGACGTCGCTACGAAATAATTTTTTCACTTGTTTCAGCATACAAAATGTATGGCACAGTTTACCCGAGTCTTTTTTTGTGTTTGTATTCGTTCAAGCTCCTACGAATTATTTTGAGATACATGAAATATTATTTTAAAAATCCTTCTTATACCTTACATATATTGATATTTACTTTTACTCTCCACCATTAAACTTTTTGAATTAAATTGTTATGGTGTTTAGGAGGACTTAAAGATATTTCTGGAACTCAAACCACTGTCATTTATGTACCATTTAAGCTCAGGGTTTAAATCTTAATAGATTATCAAAAATTTCTTTATATTAGTATTAAAACAGCTTGAGTAATGAAAAGACTTTGTCATGAGACGAAATATTTATTAGGCATGACCAAGTAATGAACTCGTAGAATGCGTTCCATCATCCTTCAAAGATCTTCAAACAAAAATGGTCCATGATGAAGATATATACATCCAGTTTAATCAATCTTTAAGCTCGCTTCAGCGAAGATTTATATCTTCAAATTTCACAGTGCGTTCCATGAAAATCTGGATTTACATCCTACTTCAGCGACATATTTAGAAAATCCAGCGAATGGGAAGCTCGGCTTTAAACAAATATCAGCTGATTTATTTAAACAAATATAAATATATTAATATCTAGTTTAATCAATCAATAAAATAATTTAATCGGGCCAAAAAAAATATGCATGGAAAATAAGATAAATCGTATGTGGCAAACAAGATATTTATAAAACTTTGGAGGCAACAATCGTTAAAATTATTGAACCCAGCTAAAACACTAATAATTAATAAATAATAATTAATTTACTTTATTCCAAGCTACAAAATGAGCAGAAATTGCTAAAATAGTAACACGTAATAATAACCTATATACAAATATAATAGATAATAAGGTGACAATATTAATGTCTGTTTACATCACGTGACTATTCTAAATTATCTGCAACGAAAATTAAAAATTAAAATTTAGGATTTAAATCTCGCTGCAGCGGGAGTAATGATTGCTAAATACGGATTTAAGATCTTACTATGCGAGACAATTCCCTGAAAACAACCTTCAAAATCTTTTACAGATTATTTAACTTGGAATCTAACCCCAATCTTTAATTTTCGCTGTAGTGAATCTGGCATGGTGAGGTGATGGTCAACATTCTTTTAGAGCGCGTTGGCTAGGCTTTATATTAGTATCTTTTGTAAACCTATTTTCTCTAATATATTTGTACACAAACTATGAAGTGTTATTATTTTAGAAATTTCTGATAATTAATAGGTTTTAAATAAAGCAAATTAATTGCTATTAATTGATTGCCTTTTCACTGGTTCCAATAATTTAATTATGGATGTGGCAACATCTTTTAAATACCTTAAAAATTTGTTTGCCACATAAGTTTAATCTTATTTTACCACCTATGGTTATTCCGATATTAATTAAATTATTTATTTTATTATTAATTAATTAATTAATTAATTAATTAATTAATTAATTAATTAATTAATTAATTAATTAATGATTAATTGATCAAATTATATAATATTTGATATTTGTCAGATGTTATTTGTTTATATAAGAGCTTTTCCACGAAACCTGAAATTAAAAGAAATTTGGCAGATTTTCTGAAAATGTCGGTGCAGCAAGATGTAAATTACAATTCGAATACGAATGCGAATACGAATACGAATACAAATATATTAAACCAATAATATAGGCCAGTGTCCCATTGCTATGTTTGTTATTAAGATATCAAATATATTTTACCCTTTAATTCAAATAAATTTTACTACATCACAGTAACATAAAATTCTTACGTAATGTGTGTGTGCTAAATATTCCAAAGAATTACTTTTAAAAAAATGTTGCTTTTCTTCTGTTGGAATCTTTGATTAATTAGTCCCTTTAAGAAAAGTGAAATGGATACGCAATCCACTTTTATAGGAGGACAGAAACCTAATTCTCCAAATATCAAAACCGCGACACAGTTTTTATTAATGGAATTGCCTATTAATGTAATTAAATAATAAATATTTAAATGGTTTTATAGTATAATTGCTTTTATTTCTATTAAAATTAAGAGATAGAGGAAGAAACGTTTCGTTCGTGTATAAATCTCGTATTTATTATTTTGAATCCATAAAGGTACGTTGTGTAACGGCGAGTCAGTTGGCAATGGTTTTGGGTTCTGGTGCTGGTGAATTTTTTTCCGTCTGTTTATTTAATACATATTTACAAGGTATTGTAATATATATATATATATATATATATATATATATATATATATAATATATATACACACAAATATATATATATATATATATATATAATATATATATATGGCTTATTATAAGCAGTTGACTCCAGGAGCGAAAAGCAATAATTAAAGTATCGTTATTTTAATAATTTTAGGGTAAATACATTAAATTTTGGGTAACCTAACCTAACCTAACCTAACCAAACTTAACCTCAATTATCCTAACCTAATATTAACGGAATCAACTGCTTAAAATGTCCTATATATATATCATATACAAGAAGATATTTTTTTATCTGTATATATAATATATATTATAAGTGTTATATATAAATATATATATTATATATATATATATATACACGCTGTTACCAAAACTCACGGGCAGAACAATGGATGTAATTAGAATGTTTTGATTCCAAATTTCGAGAGATTTGCGAAGGAGAAATTTGATTGAATTTCATTAATTTATTTGTGGCCGATCTAGATGAGTTTCAGCAGAAGACGTAATTCTGCGGGTTTTAAAACGTTGATTTCAAGTGTTTTTCGGAATTCTTAACCCAGTGTTTTTACTTTTTGTTTTAAAGATGGTATCCTCAAATCATTTATCTTATTTGATGGAACTCTTAGCCACTTTTGTTTAGAACTAACTCATTTTCAAAATAATAAATGCCAATAAAATAAAGGGGCAATTAATATTATAATAAGTTGAACTTATTCTAGAATTGATCAGGACTCAAAATAAAAATGGTTAAATAAAGAAAAAATCCAATTGTGCAAGACTACAAGTAGGGACCGACCGGGGCGGGAATTTTGCCGGGGCCGGGGCCGGGGCCGGGGCCGGGGCCGGGGCCGGGGCCGGGGCCGGGGCGGCCGGCGGGGCTGCTCTAATTTAGCCGGGGCCGGGGCCGGGGCCGGGGCCGGGGCCGGGGCCGGGGTTAGCTAAAATTAGAAATGTAAGTCAAAAACACTGAAAGTCTTAAAACTTAGGATGAAAATTAAATATAATTTCAATTAATTAATAATTTAAATTATAAAAAAGGAATACATTTAATTATTCATTAATAATATTTTCGAAAGAAATTTTTAGGAAATAATTGATTTTCTCTTTATTCATAGTTGTATTATATATATATATATATATATAGATATTATTTATATATACATATACTAAGATGTATATATATATATATATATTATATATAATATATATATTATATATATAATTATATAATAGATTATATATATATAATATAATTTTAGAACGTACTTGTGTCGTTAGGGATTATATACTAGAGAGAAGCCCTGATCTAGGAGTACGGCTAACTTGCACGTTACATGATTACTAATGGTACACAAGTGAAAAACAGAAAGACAAGTGTGAAGGAAATAAAGGGAAAAAGAAAGCGAATTTGGCGGGCGACACGCGAGAACTGGCGTCGGCGTTGAGGACGTGAGGCTGCGGGGCTGCAGCAGGGCAAGGGGGGCAGGTGGGCGGCGAGGCGGTGAGAGATGCGTGTGTTGATGATGTCTCCTGATGCAGAATGCATATGTGTTGTGTGAGCGAGCTTGAACTCACAGGAGGTAGGGAGGGGTGACTATGATGAAAAAGTGCCAAACTCAAACGTGTGGGGCGAGGGGGGGAGGAAAACTGTAGCGAGCATTACAATTGATTAGTGGAACGTTGAATGATGAGAGTAGTTGGTGCCTGTCAGTGACGTCCCTAAATCGAGGTGTGTTACAAACAACGTGAAGATTGGAAGCCAGAGCACAGGTGTAAGGGGCTATGTGAGTGGAGGAGTCTGACCAAGCACAAGACGTATGGGTGGAAGTGTTATAGTTATAAAAACTATATGAGTGCCATTTTAGGTAGGCTAGGGGAGAGCGACCTAAAACTGAAGTATATAACACTAGAGGTCGACGTGTTGAAGGGGCGGGGTGTCGTGTCGAGTGGGAGAAAATAGGCGAGGTTGCAGTAATGAACACATTGGTGAGGTATGTATATACAAGATGGCATAGAGAGAGGGGAAGAAAGTATCGCGTTTAAAGGAAAAAGGGCTGTCCGAACGAATTTAAGAAGAGTTGTGACCTGAGAGAGGGATTATACAGAGAGATGGTGTGAAGGAGAGATAATATTAGAGGAAAGATGGGTCGTGAGCTGTAGAGTGGAAAGAGCGCCCGGGGAGGAAAACGGCAGGAAGTGAAAGAGTGTAATCCGTGTAAAAAGTTGAGGGATGGATGGAGGGTAAGTGTGTAAGGAGAAAGTAAGGGACAGAAAGTTTCACCGTAAGATATTAGTAGTAATGGAACAAGAACAGCAAGTTTGTGTAAGATTTTGAAAAAAGCAAATGTAGTAATAGAAGACGATGGGGCCGAAAGTGTGGTCACGACAAACAATGAGATGATATAAATAAGTGGCGAAGAAGTAGGCTCATAGAGAGAAAGCGAGATATTGACGAAAGAAGTAAGGGTCAATTATAAAAGAGAAGCCGTCTAAGCTTTATATCGGACAGAGACGGAAACGGACGCATAAGAGGAACAGATTGATAAGTATACGTACTAGGTAGCGATGACTTATATGAGAATTAGGCAGGTGTCAGATGAGAGAACAAACAGGATCCAACAATAGTCGAAATCTCCTCTCTCCAATTGAACTGAAGAACAAGCCTGTTAAGAAGAACTAACTCAAAATTTATATCGTCAAGATTACCACCAAATAATTTCAAATGATATGAAAGTTGTATAGAAGAGAAAATAGTGCGTACTACTCTTAAGAAGTCCCTACCTCGAGCCGAAAAGTGTGGGGGAGAGTGTAAAATTTTAAAGAAAAGACGCCAACAAGTGAATGAATTTTAGGTGGAAGAATTAAAATTGGTGATTGTTAGTGAAGCAGCCCACGGAGAATTTCAAAACTAACTGGTACAATATCTGCTAATACAACAACCCGGTAAATATAAAAATCAGACAATTGAAATTTAACACATCTAACTGAAACAACGTCAATTGGCTAAGCACGACTAAACAAACTATTAATTACCCAAACTTGTCTCCACTTAAATCTCCTCGCTAATGTTTTGAAATTGCATCATTCAAATGAAACACACATATATGATAAATAACTTACTAGATCAAATGCTGAAACATAGCTCAGTTAAAACCACTCCATGTTAATAAAAGAATTCTAACCAAAAGATAATTCAAAAATGTGAATAATGAATTGGTTAACGGAAAATCCCGTCCCTTATACTATATCTACAAGAGCTTTCCGTAAAATTACACATATTGTTAGAAACACATCTAACAGTGCACACAAGAGCGTTCACACTTTTAGAGAAATTGATTAAAAATCCTTATTAAACACCACGCGTATGACACACAATCCGCAAACAATATTTGTGATACAGCTATAAAATCGAAAAATATTGCAAATGACCAATCAACTTTTATTATAAGAAAACGATCAAACTATCTCAGAACACTCCCGTAATACAAATTAGTTCATATAATTACTCCGTTTTCCTGAAACAACAAAGCTTTTTGAGAATTCTCGAGGTCTCGCACTCTTGCCCTTGAACAGCGGACAATATATTCTTGTCTCCCACACACGCTGACTAAAGACAGAACGAAACATACGACGTTCAATAACAAAAATCTATTCCTCCTAAACGATTATAACCATCAAGATAATTTTACACCAATAGATTGATAAAACTCAATACAAAGAGAAAAATAGTAGAACTTTTTAGAGCTTCGGTTAAATTATGTACATGTGAAAATTTAAGAAACATATATGCCCGTAACTCTCCCCTCGGTAAGAAGTGTAATGAGACAACAACACACCACGTGTGATCTTCCTTCACAAACAATGGAAACTTGAAAGTAATCCCAGTGTTGAAATATACAAAACAAATATAACAATTTGAAAGAATTTCATTACCACGTGCACCCAGATACACTAATAAGAACGACACACCCCTAAAACTATCATATATGAGAGACCAAACCTCTCTCAACAATCTCTCTGAACATAGAAAACTCCTGCCACCCAATATAGCATTTTCAATGAAACACGGAATAAAGTTAATTTTATCATCACCAATCGCCCTGACCATACATGACACGTTAATATAAAAGCGTCGGAAATCTAATAAAGAAATTCAAAACCAGAAGAGTAAAATATCACAAAAGTGTTGAAAGAATACTCCAGCACGGAAAAAGATCGCTAACTTTTAAGGACTGTTTTCTAATATCTGCCCTCGCTTTAATGTGGAAAATTTAGAAAAATGTGAACAAGGCAAGCGTAGATTAATTAAGGAAGTTAAAATTCTATGTTTACTCTCACAACACCGCGCTGTCTCTGAACCACAAAACTAATGAGAAAAATAGATATACGAAATGCATAACTAACAACAGAACCACAAGTATCTCGCCACAATATTCAGTATACCAATAAAGCCAAAGTCTATCCTTCAACAAGACAGCCGTAGAACAATCTCCCTCTCCACTAGAATTATTATCATAGGACTTTTTTGAAAATTGAGACAGTATCTCAATGAGAACAACAGCATGGTAATTTTCCTTCTAACAAATATGCAAATGAACCAATACACGAATTAACCACAAAACAATAATATAAAGGATTTAACAATAGATTCCAACGTCAAATAGATTGAACAAAGATTTAAGCACGCAAGAATAACGCCACCTTCCCTCAAGTAGTTCAAAAGCTTCCCCTGGTAACCTGTGAAAATTAATCCAAAGAAAAAGAGCCCAAGGGCGGTAAAAATTTAAGAGAGAGTGAAAATATGGTATTAAAAACAAAGGGGTTTTCACCAACTAATGAAACAGTGGTTAATAATCCCAAATATATATAAAGTATAATGAAGAATAATTCATTAATTAATCTGTTAATTTACGACACCTAAAACTATTTAATAAATTCACTTTTCTGCTTTTTTTAAATTAGCATTTCAATGAAACCACATTATATTTTCAAAGTGCCCTGAAGAATAAAACAAAAATAACAATCCGATATTAAAAAACTCCTCTTCTTAAAATAGTGTACCAAAAATAAATTAAATTTCAGATGTTGAAATTAAATAAGGAAAAAATCGTACTTTAATATAGGGGTTCGTAGAAGAAAGTAAAGAAATAAAAATTATAAGTGAGTAAAAAGGACTGAAATATTAGAAGTATAAATATAATTAAATTAAATTAAATAAGAAGGTTTTCACAACTAATGAAAGTTGAAATAAATATAAAACATAAATTTAAAAATATTTTCATTAATAATCGTCAATTTAAGACACTCATAACTAAATCTATATATTATATTAAAAATTTACTTTTCTGCTTTTTGAAAAAATTTGCAGCAACAATTAGAAAAAACAACAAAGGCATCATCCAATCTTATGACAGAAAATCCTCCGCTGGATTCCAGATATTAAAAGAACTCAATATATAAATAGAATCCTTGAACAAATAATTATCAGAATGTGATAAAAAATTAGGAAAAAATCGTAAACTAAATATTAAGTCCACCCGCTGGTAACACGTTAAGCGTGAAATGTGAGAGAAATTTAAGAAAAAAGTCGTAAAGTTTTTAGAAGTGTAATGAAATTGTGTTAATATAAATACGACAGAGAGTTTAAAAATTTCAACTAATGACACCACTCTATTTGGGGATATAGAAAAAGTCAACAAAATATATGAATAACCTCTTCCATTAAAAAACGGTAAACATATTTAGGAAGTACATAATGACCTAAAACTGATGTAATAAAAACTATTCGGGTTCGAAATTTCGACGTATCAAGGCCATTGAAATCAGCATTATTGTTTTCAAATGCTAGAAGAGAAAAATACGAACTGAAAAGATACTGCAGATTTAATGAACCTTTAGCCCAAGATAAATTTGGCAGAAGTGGTGAACCAAACCTCTCAGCCACCACAAATCGACTGAATTGGTAAGCACGCTCTCTCAGGAATATGCTCGCGAGAGGTAGACTACAGTTGCTGAAGAAAAAGGCGTTAATCTTCGCCGAAGTTAATTTTTTTTCGTACACGAGAGCAGGTGTTTCACAGAGCTAAATCAACTATTTCGCGTATAGTCCACAAGACAATGACTTTGAGCCCAATTTCATTAAGAGCCCAGAGCGCCGTGCAACTTAAGACAACCCCTAACCCACACACACTTAAATCCTGTCCTCCTGTTCTCGCCCTCGTTTTGAACTAGCATCCTATCGAATTAATACAAACACATTAATTTCATATGCATTGAATATAATACCGAATTCAAAAAGGACTCTAATTATAGGAATTAAACCAACCAAAGAATTCAAATGTTGAAATTTAGGAAAAATCGTCCTTTTTAAGAGTTCGAAATTTGTAATGTTGAAAATTTAAGAAAAAGCGTCAAAAATTTTAGAAGTTAAATTTTTTTATTAAATGTAAAAGGTTTTCAAAAACTAATGAAATATTTGTTATGTAAACAAGCAGACAATAATTTGTAAACTATGAATGTCACATTGAAAAAACGGGACGGTCGCAAATCTAAGGTAGGCAATGCGTAGGAAAGACGTAATCTAATAAATTCAAACCTCCAGGTCCCGCCCCTGAGCCCAACTCTAACCCGGCTGAGAGTCTTCTAGCTGTGGTGAAATATGCCCGAGGATAAAATTCAAAAAAATGTGAGAGACAAAAAGTACATGTGATATTTAATTTATACAGAAGTGCACTGAAAACACCACCTCACCACAAGCTTATAATAAACAATCATGAAGTATTAAAGGAAGGTTTAACATGAATATAATTTCAAATGTTGAAATTTTATAAAAATTTAAAATTCCAAAGATGAGAAGTAAGTTCAAAAATATTGTAAATGTGAAAAAAAGATAAATAAGCAAGAAGATTATAATTAATATAAGTTTAGTAAAAATAAAACTAAAAAGAAGTATTTACATACAAATGAAATGAATAATTTTGGAATAATAAAAACCAGAAAGTTCATATTGAGTAATTTGTATCATTTAAAATTAAACAGCATTTAAGATCACTAAAAACTATTAATAAAATTTAAACATATTCTGTGAACTTTTTGAAATGCATTTCAATGGTAACACATGATTTTATAATTTTCAAATGCTGAACATACAGTTACAAAGAAAGAAACTTCAAATTTATTAAAGTAAGGTTTAGACAAATAGATTTCAGAATGTTATGTAAAAATTTAAGAGTGAAAAGAAAAGTATTTAAATGCCGGCTCATAATGATGAAGATGAGTCCTATATACTGGGCTCAGTGGAGAATGCGTGTGAAGACCACACTACATAATTAAAAAAACGCTGCATAGGCTCGTATAAGATGGAGGGTAGTGGAGTTCTGTGAAGTCTATATTGTGGATGGTGAACAGAAGCATAAAAGAAAAAGCACATGAGTAAATATATACACAACAGAATGACACGAAGAAGCAAGTAGTTGGTATATAAATGAAGGCAGGAGAGTAGTTGGAAAATCTAAACAGACTCTAAATAAAGACCGGGCATATTAACACATGAATGTTGAACACCATAAATAAATTATAAAAGATTTCGACTTTTGTACTATGATATTAATAATGAAGAGAATAATCACGCAATCCCACATGCACTACACACCTCCTTAGCCTCTCTCACTTCTTCCCTCATCCAGCTCGGATCATACCCGCTCTCCACATACATCCACCCTCAATTTATCACGATACCTCAAACCCAACCGTCTTCAAATGTTGAAAATTAAGGAAAAATCGTAAAACTATAGAGGTCTAAATTTGTAAAATGAATTAGAAAATTTGAAGTAAAAAGAACGTAATTTTAGAAGTTAAAATATTTTTTATAAAACTACGGGTTTTCACAACTAATGGGTAATTTTATGTAAATTTAAAAAGAAAATATTGGAATAAAATTTCATTAATAAAACGAACGATCTCGTAAAAATAAACCATATTCAATTAAATTTACTCGTTTTCTGGCTACTTGTAGTACTTAGTACTACCACGATGAGCAAAAACATATATATATTTTTAATTCAATTATGTACCAAAACACCGTTTAAAATATAACTCAAATTTATAATGAAATTATATACACTAAATTAAAATATCAAAAAATTTATACCGATTTGATAGAAAAAGAAAGAAAGTAACGGTGAATGACTTAAAAGTAAAGTAACAGCAACAATTCTGTAAGTGAAAATATTACAAGAAAAAAGACTGCTAAAATTTTAGAAAAGTAATATTTATCTCCTCTATCCTAAATCTATAAGTATTCAACTACAACTATAGATTGACGAACCTCACTGTGACGGGCCGATATAAATAAAACTCAGACAATCAATTAACACAATCAACCCTCCTTCAAATAAAAAAACACCCAGTACAAAAAGTTTTAACGCACACCTAAAACTATTAAATAAATTCACTTCATCCAAAATTATAATATAAAAGACAATGTTTTCGAAAAAATCTCCGCTCGCCAGATCAATGAAAAACACCAATAATGTATATATCATATAAGACTTAAGAAATAAACGTTATTGAAAAATCAATATATAAAGCAAATATACAATAATCACCCGAATATTCAGATAGGAGTATCCCCCAGTTGAGATAACACATTAACGTCCAAACAGCTAATATTAAGATTTCTGAAAATTTGAATAAACTCTGCATAAAAAATTAAGAAGTAAAGCGGCGGCTGCAAGAATCCCAGAATATTACAGCCCAAAACAAGCTTAAGCATCTCTCTGCTCATAAAACAACAGCTCTCCAAAACTAATGACAATATTTGGTACCTCATGAAAGTAATCGAACCAATAGTTAACATTCATTCAAAAAACTGCCAGACCGTTTAAGACAACCTAATAAATCAATTATGCACCCAATCTCCGGCTCCATTTTCATGCTGTTCTGGATCATACAAACCCAATCCAAAGCTCACCGACTCTTCAATAGACAAAAGCATCAATGCTTTATCAAATGCTTGAAAACACCGTTAAAAACTCAATTTTATATGATTAACCAAAATAATTTCTAATAATTGTTGAAATTTCAGGAATTAATCGTAAAACTTTTAAGTGAAGTTCGAAATTATAAATTGTAATTGTGAAAATTTAAGAAAAAGCTGAAATTTTAAAGAATGTTAAAATTATAATTTTAATTATATAGAAAACATGTTTTTTGTATTGCAGAATAATTTGGTATATAATATAATATAAAATCATACTTAGAACTACACAATTTTTAAAAAAAAAATTGTACATTCGCAAATGCATCCTAAAACTTATTAATAAAATTTACTTTTCTGCTTATGAAAAATATGCATTATTCAATTGATAATATAACACATTATTTTAATTGCAAATGCATGAATAAATACTGATAAAGAACTCAATCTTTGTAAAAAGAATATTTACCAAATAATTTTATCAAAATGTATATGGAAATTAAGGAGAAATAAAATACAAGAAATAGCAATCTAATATGAAAGAGAGTTCTAAGACTTACTCGCGCAAATAGAGAAAAAGTTCTAACGAAACAGAAAAAAGCGTAATTTTAGAAAGTTAATTTTAATACCTCCTATATAATAAAACATGGTAATTGACACAAATAATGCACGAGAATATGGATATAGTTAAAAATAATCAAAATATATGAAATGTCCTTTATGAAGTATGACATTCGAAAAATTCTATGCATATAAAACATATTAATAATTTATTCTCTTTTTTGCATTTTTGAAATTTGCCATTTATCTAATTGAAATCACATTAATTAATTTTCAAATTGCCTGAAAAATACGTTAAAAACTCAATTTTATAATTTACCTCACCAAATAATTCAAAATGTTGAAATTTTTAGGAAATAAAATCGTATACTTTAATAAAGGTAGTGCTAAAAAATTATGTTATATGTGAATATTAGACGCAGACAAGTGCCGCTAATTGTAGAAAGTTAATAAAATCAAGACAGCTGGTTCTCACCAACCTTACACTCGAGCATACCCTCATCGGCCCGTATACTTGTAAAAACACATGAATACCCTTGTCCGTACAATCCTCAATTTAAAAAACGTCAATTTAAGAACCTAAAACTATTAAAATAAAAATTTTAAAATTCTAATATATCTGTGCTTTAATGAATTATCACATCTTGAATGAAAAACTCCAGTTCACTATTTTCTTTGGAAAGAAAGAATATAGCTAAAAAAAAAAAAAATATACTAAAAAGTAAACACGAAAAGTAATATTTTAAGAATTACCATAATAAATTTCAGATGTTGAAAATTGAGGGGAAATAATCGAAGATATACTTATTATAGAGTTCATAAAAAAATATTGCTGAATGAATGAAAAATTTTAAATAAATGTCATATTCTATTAGAAGTAAATTTTTTTTATATAAAATCAAGGTAATTCATAGATGGAATTGAAATTTTTGGAAATATATAATAAAAAACATAATATTGAAATTAAATGAAATTTCATTAATAAAACGTCAATTTAAGACAATCCTAAGACCTCAATTAATATTAAAATTCTCAACAATAGTATAATGGAATCTTCAAGTTACCGTAACACTACAAAAACACATATAATAATAATAATCCAATAATAATGCTAAAGAAAACCTGACACGAAAGAACATTCTATAAGTATATTAAAGACTTACAGAAAAGTATCTCAAATGTTTGAAATCCTCTAGCAGACACAATATATAACGTACATAATTAGAGTTCAATCATAATCTGTAAATGTAAAGGTAAATTTAAGCAAAAAAAAGAACCTGTATATTTACCGATTAGACAAAATTCCTTAATGTTTTTTTTAAATAAAAACAACTAGTCAATGCAAAAATACACTGCAAAGCCAAATAATTAATGGAATAATAAATGAATGATAAAGTAATACAAATTATTGAAATTTCATCGATAAACAACGAAGTCAAGTATTAAAGACACACATAAAATCACGAACAAAATTAATAAAATTCTCTTTTCTGCGCTAGAAAACACACTAGCATTATAACAGGATGACAACACATGTATCTTTTCAAATATGCGTAGATAACGGCCCAAAAGTACTACGTTATAAAAACTCAATTTTTAAGTATTAACCAAAAATTAATTTACAATATGTTGAAATTAGGGAAAAAAATTCGTACTTTTAAGATGTAATTCTGAAATTTGTATAAAATGGTGGAATAATTTAAGAAAAAAGATACAGAAAATTTTAAGAAGTGTAAATATTTTTTATGAAAACAGAGTTTTCAAAAACTAATAGAAATATGTATTGAGGATATCTGTAAATAAACAAAACAAATGTTAAATTATTTTAAAAGGAAAAACGTATTCAGGAAAATGATATTAAATTTAAAACTATAAATAAATTCATTATTTCATAACTGTGGATGATAATTGCAAATTTCAATGGAAAGCATGCACTCTAGTGTTTATCAAATAATGGCAAAATAGAAACCATAATGTCAACTGCGGTCTACCAACGAAACTCAACTATAGAGATTATATAAACAACAAGCTAAGTAATTTCAAATAGCTTAGAAATTCCTCGCATGCGAGCAGGGCACCAATGCAGAATACCTCTGTTAAGACCGAGTAAATTACTTACATTGGCTGTAATGGTGGAAAATTTTCGAGGAAAAAGCGTAAATTATTAGTAGTAATAAAAACAGGTTTTTCACTAAACTAATGAAATATTTAATCTCTAGAATTCATAAAATTAAAAGAATCTAATTGAAATTCATTATAAAATGAATCTTTTTTGATTAAAATCAATAATTAATAAATTACTTTTCTGGCCTTGTGATAACTTGAAAAAAATCTTAAATCACATATATTTTTTCAAAATGCTGAAAATACTCGTTAAAAAACTCTAATAATTATATTAAGGGTTTAACAAATAAAATTTTACAAAAAATGTTAAAATTTTTAGGAAAAATTCGTACTTTTAAGAGTTCAAAAAGAAATATGTAATGTGAAAATTAAAGAAAAAAGCGTAAAATAGAAAGTTATATAAATAAAAATTTTTTTTATTAAACCAGGTTTTTACAAAAACTAATGAAAATTTTGGTATATAAAAACAAAATATTTGGAATTAATATAATTTAAAAAAACGGTTACTTCATAGCCTAGTATAAACTCAAGAAATAAATTCACTCTTGTGCTGATCAAAAAATAACATTGAATAGCTTTTCAATAGAAAAAAACAATCCAAGAAATTGAAAGAAAATCATAAATTTATTAAAGAATGATAGTAAAAAAATGTTTCCAATATACCCTAATAGCTCTCCTACACACTTTAAGAGTACTAATAATTTATAGGAAAAATATCGCTTTATCTATTATATATAAAAGCAGTTTAACATAAATATTATGTAATGTGAAATTTAAAAAAGCGTTAAATTTTAGCAAGTAAATTTAATATTTAAAACAGGATTACAACAACTAATGAAATATTGCGTATATAAAAAACTAAATATTGAAATTACAATTAAAAATACGTCATATTATAAGGACACCTAAAAACAAATTAATAAATTCTCTTTATTCCTGCTTTTTTAGATAAATAGGCATTTCAATGGAAAAAACATTATATTTTTCAATTGCTGAAAAACATCCGTTATAAAAACTCAATTTTAATAATTATTAACCAAAATTAATTTCAAATGTTGAAAATTAGGGAAATAAATCGTAACTAGACTATGCTGTAGAAATTTATAGCTGTTGAAAAAATTAAACGAACCTATAACGTAATTATAGAGAAGTTTTAAATTTAATTTTTATTAATAATAACAATGTTTATCAAAAGCAAAATTGAATAATATATGGATTATATAAAATCATAATATTGAAAATTTTCATATAAGTAAAACGTTCAATTTAACATTCATTCCTAAAAACTATATTAATAAATTCAACATGATATTAACATTGCTTTTTTGAGAAAATTTGCATTTCATAAATGAAAACACATTATTTTTTCAATAACTAAAATAAATTCTCGTTAAAAAACTCAATTTTAAAGAATTTATTACAACAAAATAATTTTCAAATGTATGAAAATATTAACAAGAACAGACACAACAATCGACAGCAAAATGTGCAATTATTGCAGATTTCTGAAAGTTCAACTACTGTAATGGACAGACTTGTACATCGAATTAGTTGAAGAAAGACAGCAGTCAAGCACAAATCTGCCAATCTCTCCACGCAAAGGCTTAAACCTAACCCGCCCAGTTTTTATTGTCTCACAACACTGACCTCCGCGCCTACTCTGACATACTTAATGCAAATAAATTTGGTATATTTAAAAAGCAATATAAATGAATAAATAATTTCTAAAAAAAACGATCAAATATGAAGAACACCTAAAAACTATTATCAAATAAATTATATTAACTAACTGTATTATTTGAAAATGACAAATTTCATGATGAAAACTACATTTAATTTTTATCCAAATGCTGAAAATTTATAACCGTTAAATAACTCAATTTAAAGGTTTTAAACATAATTATAATAATCAATGTTAAAAAATTAAGGAAAAATCGTACTTTTAAGAGTTTCTAATTTGTAATGTGGAAAATTTAAGGGAAAGATAAAAAAAATGACGTGAGATATATAAAACCGGCTAATAAACAAAGTAATAAACCCTGGGTTAAATTTATGATATTATTTTTTAGGGAGGAAAATAAAAAAAAAAGTTTAAAAAATTAGTATTAATTTAAAAACAATGAGTTAGTGCTATAAATCATAAACATTTAATGATATATAAAAAACAAAATTGAAATTTCATTAAAAAACTTAGTAGTAAATTTTCTATCATCGCAAAACATCAATCTAAATTAAATTCACTTTTTTCCTATTAATAAAGAAGGTATGGCACGAATATGAATAACAAATGAAACACAGTCGAAAATATAAAAAGTATACTTGCTCTCGAAATGACATGAATAAGAACAATAACGTTAAAAGAACAATCAAATCTCTATAAAAGATTCAGCCATCAAAAAAGTTAGGTCACAAATGTCTAAATAAAGAAGAAACACACACATCGCGAATAACTCTCCTCTACACGCAAGTCGAGAAATCTCATGTAATCCGCTGAAAAATTTATACAGGAAAAACCGGACCGTGAAACACCCTCTTTAGCACAGTTAAAATTTTTCATTAAAACATATTTTCAAAACTAATATAAAATTTAATATTTGATGAATAATTAAAAAATACAAATAAACGACATATATTCATTACAAAACCGATCATTATGAAGAGAAGCAGTCTAAAAATCGTTATTAAAAATATTGTCACTTTTTCTGCTTATGAATATTGAACAAGTATTCAAGAAAAACATAACAAGATATATTTTTCAAATGCTGAAAAAAATTACATTCGTATAATAAAACTACAATCTCTTCAAGACTTACACCATATAGCATCCACAATTGCTGACTCCCCAACTCTCAGGTACACACACCCGTACTCCCTCTCTACCAGCGACGCTTCCTATATCATCTCTCTCCCCCCGCCACACTGTGAAACACCTCTTCAAGAAACAAAGCCGTCACCTACTCTTCCAGATCGTCTCACCATCTTCTAGCTCACACCATGCGTCGTCTCGCACACTATAAAGAATAATCTCTAGGCTTACCCATACATATGAAACCAAAAATAATATATAGATGCATAAATTTACTCATGCGAACGACGTGAGCAAAGAAAAATCAAAACATGTAATGAGCCATAAAACAAAACATTAATATAAATTCTCTATCTCTCTGCTTTGGTGAATAGAGCATATAATAACAAAATGAAAAATGGTAATAACTGTAGTTTCAGAAGGTCTCTGAAAATACAAAGCTTCTTAAAAGCTCAAAATACATAAGAAAAAATGAAAAAATAAAGTTAAAATTAATCGAATATGGAATTTAGAACAAATGTCGATTTGTCAATGTGAACATGAGAGAAATACAAGATGGTGTGAAATGAAATTAAAAGGAAAAAAAGAACGTTTGCATTTTGGTTGTTCCCATATGATATGATAAAACAGTTTTGATCTTTAAACTAGGGATGTACCAATTGCGCTACTAATGATAAACACAATATTGAAATTTCATTAACAAATATGACACCCAACTGTACACACTTTGAAGACACAACAATAACGCTCACACACCGTGATTAATATGCCAAGGTTCACTGTATTTGACATTTTATAATAGAAAGACTAGAGGCCCTCATTCCAATGAAAGCACTATATCATAGTTATTTCAAAATGGCCTCGATATTCACTTTAATTCAAAATCAAAGTTTTTGGCAAAAGATCTTTTGAAATTAGACAATGTAATTCAAATGTTGAAATAATTCAGGAAAAAACATATTGTCAAGCTGTATTATAGACGTTCGTCAAAACAAATTGTATCCGGAATTGAAAAGAATTTATAGTCAACCACGCACAACCACGGCATGACATATTCTGACGAAAAGATTTAATCGAATATTTAAATATATACAGGTTTCACGGCGAAATAAATCATAAACTGAAATATGATATTCGGCCAAGTCGAATATCAAAAAACCCGCAACACAACTAATAGAGAATTGTCATACCAACAAAAAACGATACCAAACATATCAACGATACCACTCACCTTAAATACCAATGTATACATTTAACTAAGCCTGTTAATGAAATAATGCCATTTTCAGATCGAACAACAAGAATCGAATATATCTTATATCTAAAATTAGACATCGAAAAAACTGTTAAAAGAAACTCTCAATTTCAGATGCACACTATTATCAAAACATTCACAATCCCTTCAAGATACGCTTAAGGAATATTTTAAGGAACCACCCTGAAAAAAATTGGGGCGTACTTTTAAGAGTTTACTAATATGGAAAGAATGGAAGAAATTTAAGAAATTTAAGATATAAAAATTAAAAAATAAAAAAATTTTTATTTAAAAAAGGTTTGGAAAATTAATTTTGAAAATATATTTGGGCATATAAAAATAATACAAATATTGAAATAAATTTAAAAAAGGTCATTTTACAGAAGTACCAAACAAAAAACTATTTAAATAAAATTATTACTTCTGTTATTAAATAAAATTGCTATCTATATGAAAAAACAATCCATTAATTTTACAAATAATATCTGAATATAAACACCGGTTATTAAAATATCAAAATTTATTATCATTACAAAAATAATTACAAATGTTGAAATTTCAGGAAAAAAAAGCCTGTTGCGTTATCAAACATGAAAACTCAAAGAATCTGGGAAGTGTATAATAAATTTAAGTAAATAAAAAGAGTAGAAAATTTAGAAGTATAATATTTTTTGATTAAAGACTGATGTGAAGCAAGAAATAGAAAAAAATATTGAAGTAAAGCGATCCATTTACTTCATCAGAGATTCAAAAACAAAGCGTGTCAATTTCTAAAAAGAACGACTTGACCAATCCAAAATATCAACCTATCTCGTTTTTCTGCTTTCTGAACGAAAACCTGAGAATATTCAAGTTAGGAACAGACTCCAAGATATATTAATATCCTCCATCAAAAATAAGGACTGAAGCCAAGATAGCCCGCTTCAGGAAACTGCAATCTATAATAAGATTAAATCTCAAATAATCAAGATGATGAAAGATTAGAGAAGAAATCGTAGCAATATATATCATGAGCAAATCGATGTAATATCTCATTGTAATTCGTGAAAATTTAAGGTAAAAAAAGAACAAATCTTAGTATGAAGTTAAATTTTTTATAAAATACGAAAGTTTACAAAACTAAAGAGAAATATAATGTAATAGTAAAAAAAACAAATATTTGAAAATACAAAAAAAAAACAATCCAAATTATAGAATGACCCATGCCTCACCAAAAAACATATTAACCTGAAATGTCTGACTATACCGCTTACAATGAAATGAAATCAAAGATAACACATTGTAATCTATTACATACCTACTGAATAAAATAACGAAGGAAAAAAAAAGAAATATCAGTGGCTTATAATCTTAACGAAATCCAATCCAATAATTCAAAATCTGAAAATTTAGAAGAATAGAAAAATATGACTGATACTTAAATGAGTTTAGAAAGAAGAAAAATAGTAGAGAATTTAATAAGCTGATAAAAGCATGCGTTTTTAGAAGTAATTATATAAAAAAACAGGATTATCATCAATTAAATGGAAAAATTGGAATAATGTATAAAAAACAAATATTGATAAATTTCATTATAAAAATAAAAAACGTCAATTTAAAAGACATTATTAAAAAACTATTAAAATAAATACTTTTTCTGCTTTTTGAAATTGCATATTTCAATGATAAAACACATTATTTACAAAATGCTAGAAAATAACTCGTAATAAAAAACTCAATTTATTAAAGAAATTTACCAAAAAAAATTGCATTAATGTTGAAATTTAGGAAATATAGTACTTTTAAGTAAGTTCTAAACCTTCGTAATGTGAAAAATTTAAGAAAAAAGCGTAAATTTAGATAAATTTAAAAATTTTTAAATTAAAATCAGGTTTTGAACTAACTAATTATTTTAGTTTTCAAAATAGATAATAAAAACAAATATATTTAAGAAATTTCATTAGAAAAAAAATTAACGTCAATTTAAGAACACTCTAAAAATAAACTTATTAATAATTACTTTTCTGTTTTTTTGAAATTGCATTATAATGAAACACGTTATTTTTAAATTTCACTAATTATCTGATAAAAAATCACTGAATTAAAAAAACTCTAAATATTCTCTAAGAATTTACCAAATAATTCAAATGGTTGAAAATTTTAGGAAATAAAATCGTATGATTTTAAGAGTTATATAAAATTAGGAATGTTAAATTATAAGAAAAAAGTAACGGTAATAAATATCTTTTGTTAATTTTTAATTATTTTTTAATAAATAACAGAGTACATTTCCAAATGAAAAATATTTCAGTGTATCAAAAACAATAAATTGAAAATTTCATTAATAAATGAGCCAAAGAAAAATATAAGAACTACCAATAAAACAATTAAACATAAAAAATCCCCTTTTCTGCTTTTTGAAAAAAATAAGCATTTCATAGTATTAAACACATTATTTTCTACAGCGCTTTCAATATCCGTTTCAAACTCAAGTTGCAGATTGCCGAAAAAAATAGAAGATTGCCGAAACATGTGAAATCGGTTTAGTAAAAAATACTATTGTGCTTTAGAGAAGGAACAAAAATCGTAATTACAAAATTTTAGAAAAAAGCATTAACAAAAGAAATAGATATAAAAAATTTTTCGAGTAAAACAGATTTTATAAAATAATCAAATATATTTTTCGTATAGTAAAAACAATATAATTGAAAATTATCATTTAAAAAAACGTCAATTAAAAAGATAGACCATTTCTTATAAGAATACATTACTAAATGAAATTCATCTTAATTTCTGCTTTTTTTGAAATTGCATTTCTTTAAAATCAGACAATAATAGTATAATTGAACATTGCTGAACAACGTATTAAGAAAATATTTTAAGAAATTGGACGAAAATATTCATAAATTTTCTGAAGCGGGGAAGTCCTCAAGTCCTTTTAAGTGTTCACACTTTCAAACGTTCTATATTTTAGTACAGAGGAAATTTCAGAAGTTATAATAAAAACATGGTTTTCCATCGACCAATTCGATTGGATAAAATATTGGGATATCATAACAACAAAAAAATACCTCATAATAATGGAACAATTCCATAGAAAACCAGTTTCAATTAATAGAACACCCATAGATAATACAACTGATTATAAAATCCCTTTCTGCTTAGAAAAATAATTGACATATTCAATAGGAACATATATTTTTATCAAATAGCTGTGAAAAGAGGTACCGGTTAAAAAACTAACAAAATATGAAGAAAGTACCAACCTAAATTCAAGATGTCCTGCAAAAATTATAGGAGAAAAAATCGTACTATTTAAGAAGATTCTCTAAAATTAAACGTAATGTTGAAAATTTAGAGAAAAAGCCCTGTAATTTAGAAAGCTTTTAAAAATTTTATTTATTAAAAACAGGTTTTTGACAAACAAATGAATAATTATTATGGATATATAAAAATCCATAAAATAATTTGAAAATTTCATTAAATAAACGTACAATTTTATCTAGGTAGGTCATGACTATTAATAAATTCACTTTCTGCTTTTTTGAAATTGCATTTCAATTGAAAACACATTATTTTTAATCAAAAATGCTGAATATACGTTAAAAATGTAAAGAAATTTCGAAAGTGAAATGAAAGAAAGATCTTAATGTTTAAAATTAAGAGAATAAAAGTACCTTTAATAGTTATTAATTGTAAGTGTGAAAATTTTAAGAAAAAGCGTAATTTTAGAAGTAAATTTTTATTAAAACAGGGTTTTCACAACTAATGAAACATTTGGTCATATAAAACAAATATTGAAATTCATTTAAAAACGTCACGTATATTTTAGACACCTAAAACTATTAATATAAAATTTCACTTTTTTGATGTTCTTTTTTGAAATTAGCATTTACATATATGAAATAAAACCACATATCGAGTATTTTCAGTAATATGCTGAAATATTTTGACGACTCCAGTATTTAAAACTTCAATTTTATAAGATTATGGACCTAATAAATAATTATGCATTAAAAAGCTGAAAATTTATATGATTAAGAAAATAAAAATTCGTAACTTTATAAGAGTTTTGTCATAACTAGTAGTAGGTATAAACTTGAAATGCTACATTAAGAAAGTTAAAAATTTTTCTTATCTAAATTAGAACACATAAAACAAGAAAAAATAGACTATGGATAATTGTCATACGAGTACAACTCAATATCTCAAGTTGACATCTATTGGATTCATACTAAATTATGTTATGAACCTTAGTAAGCATATTGTGATCTAATGAAAATAACTTACCGCCATCTACATTATCAATTGATGAAAAGGTTTTTCAAACCCAAATCATACGATTCATATCCCCTCTAAGAAATCTTTCTATAGAAAGCATCCACAGTTCTTTTAGCCTATCCAAAATTCATTCTTGTTGCTCTATGCTATACTGCCTTTTTATGATGTTTTATGAGTTTTTTATGATGAACATTAATGTCTTTCCTTAGATAAGTATTCCAAACCTTTGTGTAGTACTCAATTAATGGTCTAACATAACTATTATAGAGCTTACTGATCACTTCCTTACTTTTATAATCAACATTCTGTTAGCTCTATTCCTGGCTTCTAAACACTGCTCTGACACTTTCAAATTACTAGTTATTGATAATCACAAATTTTTTTCTTTATTTACTCTAAAGCCATTCCCTATACATTTTGTAATTGAAATTCTTATTAGAATAACCCAGATGAAGAACTTTATACTTTTTATTATTAAAATTCATTTATCACTTTTCAAAAAAAAAAAAAACTTGAAATCATGTTGAACCCTCATACATCTCTC
>JABUQX010029068.1:2500-5000 GCA_015478945.1 Trachelipus rathkii
GCCTACCCAATGAGTTCTCCAAACTTATGTAAGAGGACTGTCTCTTTGTCTCTTGATTCACCTCCCACCGTTACTCAAATTCCTGTAAAAGATGTCCCCAAAGGCAAAGAAAAGAATAATCGCCAAGCTAAAGATTATTCGTTAAAATACAGAGCGTCCGAATTTTTAAACAAAAACACACTAACCCCAGACGTAACAAATGTAACTCAGAAGAGACCTCGCCATAAGTCCACTCAAGGGACAAAATCAACTACTTTAATAGATTGTACCCAAGCAATCGCAGCTATCGGACAACCTACCAATGAACCCTCTAATAGGTTGCAGGATAACTCTAGCTCTTCCGAGTCTTCCTATAATTCTTCTTCTGAATTTCCCATCTCAGCGCTCCCCAAGGGATTCTATATCTTAACAGATGAAATGGAAAACAGCTCCCAAATGAGCTTGATGTAATGAACCACTCTCTTTCTAATACTTCCTGCGGCTTCCGAGAAAGGCGAACTGGGAAGGACTGTCCAACGCAAACGCCGCAAGCGTTCTAAGCGCTCTGGTTCTATTGGACGGATGAAGGAGACCAGGAGGTCCCCGATTTCTAACTTAAATCGTTTCCAATCTCCCAAATCACTCCCACGAACGGAATTACTAGCAAAGTCTCAGTATTCGGAATGTGTCAATCCAAAAACGAATCCTATATATGGGAACCCTTTATTCGCGACGCCTCAACTCCTTCTCAAAAGATGACCACCTTTTCCGGTAACAATTTCGCTTTCCCAGTTCATGGAAGCAAACTCACATCCCTTACACATTTCTGAATCTGCTTACCTTGGCAGATGCTGATTCCCTTCCCATTAATAAACACGAGATTTTGGTTGGCTCTTCATTGACCAATCGAAACCCACATTTAATAAGTTGGACTCTGAATTGAACTCAACTTATCTCCGTATTCATGGGTGAAGGCTCTTTCACCAAATACATCTTGAAAACTCTCCCTAAAGAGTCATACAACCTAAAAAATCTCTGGTGTATGACTACCTTGGCCCCCCAGGATTTGTTCCCCCTCCTCGCGAGACCCACGCCTCAACCTTCCCTCTCAATCTGTATCCACCTCTAACATTACCCCCAGTCACATAGAGACAATTGTCTCTAATAGACCACCACCATAATATTCATAACCCATCATGACTACTTTCCTTCAATGGAATTGTCCGTGGCTATACTTCTAATTTCGAAAACTTGTTCAACTCAATAAACATATGTACACAAAGTGTATATGTTTTGCAGAATCGACTATGTCATCGTGGACTTCTTTCAAACCTTCTGAATTTTATAAATCGCCGTTTTTAACCTTCATAGAAAGAGGGTGACAATATGATAGGGGTAGGGGCAGGGGATACTCATTCACAAAATCATATCCCCTATTCCCCAGTCCCTCTTCAAACCAAACTTCATGCAGTAGCGGCAAGAATTCACTTATCCGACATTACTATATGTTCAGTCTACTTAGCTCCGAGTAGTGAATTTACTAAGGGTTCGACTTAGCTGATCTTTTTAACCAGCTCCCTACTCCGGTTGCTATACTAGGTGACTTCAACCTCCGCCACCCATTAATGGGGTGACTCTGTCACTTTAATCCATCCAAGATCTTAATAGATCTTCTAACCCCCTTTCCCTGGGATGCCTTAACACAGGACTCCCCACATCATATGAACGTTAAGATACACACACTTTCTTCTTGTATTGATATTTCCTTTTGCTCCCATTCCTTTATGGGTCGTTTTACCTGGTCCCGCTTTGATTATTATTCGGCAGCGATCATTACCCATAGCATTAAATGAGCTTGTTCCAAGCCCAATGCAAAACCCAACTCCAGCTGGTTATGATCGACGCGAGTGGGGCTCCTTTTTATCAGGCACCACCGCAATCCCTCTTTCTCCTTTCAATAAAAGATTTCCGACTGTTGATGATGCCTTTTGCTTCTTCAAGAAAGAGTCATCCGGGCAGCGGAAGCTCTGCATCCCGCACCAGTCATTCCTCAGGCGGGGTCGCAACCCTTGGTGGTCCCAATGGAGTGCGCCACAAGCCAACGAGAGAAGAGAAAACTCTACAGGCAATACAAAAAAGAGACCCGTACCACCCAAACATGATTTATTTTTAAAGCAGCCGCAGCGAGATCTCGGCGAATTAATCGTCAAACGCGTAAAACAATATTTTCGAATTACATATCGACTGTTGTAAATCTCACAACTCCCCTTTCCTTAGTGTGGAAAGTTACACAGCACAAATATCTCGTTCGATCTAATAAACTCCTCACCACAGTTCCTCCGTTCATGGACCTGATATAACTGATACGATCTCACTCCTTGCGTGGTAGCGGATGCTTTTAGTTATAGCTTCGCTAGCCATATCGAGTTCATTCGCTACACTGAGCCTTCAAAAAATTGAGAAACTGACAACAGCATGCCAGACTTTTTCAACAAGCGAAAGGGAAAGACTCATACCTACA
>JABUQX010029068.1:10000-30000 GCA_015478945.1 Trachelipus rathkii
AAGTGAATTACTGTTGAAGTATCAAACGAACTTGACAATCCTCTCGTATATCGTCCTTTATTATACTGTTTAAGAATGTGGGCTAAGGTCATTTGTGACCCACTGAACAGACTAGGGAAATGTAAATCTATTAAAACTGACCCAAAATTTACTGCAAGGTTTAATTTATAACAATCACTTTTTTATAGAGACAACATCGTTTAAATATCTACCTACATTTATTTGAAAATATCATCGTATTTTATCAACTGGAGTGTAATATAGTTATTTTTTAAAAGTTGTTTTTTTTAACCCACAGATTTCCCTAATGGAATGTAATAAAAATAAGCTACAAGAACAGATTAGGCAATATCAAATATTCCATATATATATATATATATATATATTATAATATATATATATATATTATATATATATATATATATATATATATATAATAATATATATATAAATATATATATAATATATAGTATAATATATTATATATATATACTATATATATATATATATATATTAGTATATATATGTATATATAGTATATATATATATATATATTATAATATGAAAAGGGTCGATTTGCTTAATTGAAAACCCAACAGGATATAGAAATCCCATAAAGAATTAAAAATAATAATTAGTAAATGATATTTGTAATTATTTGGAAAAAACACAGATTATGTAATACCATTTTATTTAATAATATTCTCACGATATTAATAATTGTCACACGGTTTTTCCCCAAGGGTTTTTCCCACTTGCGCAATAGTATTTTCATATTAAATTTTCTTTTGCATAAACGTTGATATTTTGTAACAATTTACAGGATACCCATCCTGTTGCTAAATCAAAAATAAGATTTCGAATGGGTATATAAGGAAGGGATCAGGAGCTAGAGCTCATTATGCCGACAACCTCAACTACTATACAAAAGAAAAAACGAGTTTAATTCTATCAGTGAAATGAAAGCGAATTAAAATAACTTAGAAAAAAATCCGAATTAAAAATAACCTAGAAACAGTACTTTTAAAATAAAATTAACTTATAAAAATTATGAGAACTTAGAAAATTTTCGAAATAAAACTTAACATAGTTTATTTCGAAACTTCTCATTTTTCTAAAATAATTGCTCGAAAGAAAAATTTCATTAGAAAAAATTTATCAGGATTAAAATACTTAGAAAATTTTTGAATAATTTTAACTCAGAAAATTTCGAAAAAAAATTAACTATAGAAAAATTTTTTGAAATAAAAAATTAACTTAGAAAATTTTCGAAACTTAAAATTAACTTAGAAAATTTTCGAAACTTAGAAAAATTTCGGATTCTTATAAACAGTGAGAGTTTGCGAAGAATGGGTATTATGATAAAACCGATTTAGAAAATTTTCTCCAATCATTTTCCACTAAGTACAAATTTTCTAAGATATATTTATTTTAATTAGAAATTTTGGTAAAAACGAATTCAACGCGATTCAGAATTAAATTTTATTTCGAATGTTAAAAATCAATTTTTTTTTTTTTATTTAAAAACAAAAATTTAAATTTTTACCTTGAAAATTTATATTTAAAACCTCAAAAATATTAACTTTACATATTTTTGGTAACGTAAGTAGACGATGCAGTTTGATTTTTTATTATTATTTGAAAACTTTTAATTCAAAGTTCTAATTTTTATTTTTTCAAATTTTGAAAAATATTTAGCTTCAAAACTTTTTGAAAATAAAATTAATATTTATTTTTATTATTAAAAATTTTTATTGTTGTAAATTTCGAAACCATTTTAGTTGCAAAACAAATTAACTTCGAAATAAATAATAAGGAATAATACATAATAATAAAAATAACTAATTTATTATTATAATAATAATAAATTAATATTAAAAATTAATAGATAGAAAATTGAATAATATTAAAAATATTTACTAAATTAATATTAATTAATAATATAACTAATTATTATTATTAATAATAATTCAATGGAAAGGAAATTTGCCGTCTTACAACGATTCTAGACATTAGTAATACGTCATTTTAGCGTCACAGGACATTCATACTTACGTCATTTTTATTAGGTCATTGAGCGTGAGAAAAGTATATTTAATCACATAAACTTACATGACTATGTGTGAACCAGGCGACTGGGCGTAAAAAGATATATTTTACGTGTGTGCCAGGAACACACAAATTATGTACATTTATGTGTAACGCGAGACTAAAAATTATAAATATTTTTTTTGCATACCACATATATATATTAACATATAACATACCGAAAAAACATTTGTTGATAGTCTTCATATATATTGATATGTTATATACATGCATGCACTATTAGTACTATGCATTATATAGAAATAAGTATTAATATTTATACTATATATATTATATCTATATATATATATATATATATATATATATATAATTATTTATATATATATATATATATATATACTATATATATATATATATAATATATATATATATATATAGCGATAGCAGTCGAAAATCTATAAAACGATACATATAATATATAAATAAAATATACCTTACTATATATGGATAGTATATATAATGTTTTTGGTGAACAAATACTACTATATAATATAGAAAATATTAATATAATAATATATCAAGTGATTCTAATTTACAAGAAAGACTTATAACAGTACGAAGTCTGAGGCTTTTAATCTTAATGATATATATTTTAATCGATACTTTTAATGTTTAGCCATAAAATTTAAATGAAAAAACTTCTATATTGCTTAACATAACCTAACTTAATAATTGAACATTACATTTGCTGAATTATTGAAATGACATATTATTAAATCTGAAAGTCACTAACGACTTGATTCCTTACTTCATAAATTACGAACAATAAATATATTTATGTACAATCTATAAACTATAAGAGAATAAGAATAAAAACTGAAAAGTTTCATATACCATTTCTTCAAGAAGGTAGTTCAAACCAGGAGTACCTATGAGCAGTGATAGGTATCTTTTATTTCATAATAGAGGCTGCAGTTTTAGCTAAACCGCTATATAAACAAAAGAAAAACACCCTAGGGCTAAATACCCGAAGAAATCTTCTTGAACATCAACCACGCATCAAGAGCGGTATAACAGCTCAAAAAGTAAGGGGTTTTGAGAAAACCTGTCGTAAACAGAAAAGACCTAGAAAATAAAGCTAAATAACGGCAGCCCGTCAGTTGGCGTCCGATCTTAACGGGACTTAGAAGAAACTAGGTCGATAAAATTCTTGCGCCTTCACACGCATCGATATAGAGCTGAGATTGAAAAGCCTAAAAAAGTCCAATCCGGAAGAAGGAAGTAAAGCACTTTCCATAAACAGTGAAGAAAATAAATTCAAAAATTTCAAAAGTAAAAGTGATTTCCTATATTGGTGACGTCAATATAAGCCCAGACAAATCGTACATTCGGAGTAAACGAAAACTCCGAAAATTTTCATTAACAACAAGACGTCTAAAAACCCAAGAAGGAAACTCCAAAAGGAACAAGGTCAAATCGCCATCTATGTGGTAAAAAGGTCAGTCTAATTTCTCATTGTATCTATTCTCAGTAATTTCTGACTTGCAGTGGATCCAAAAGAGATCACAAGTCAAAAAGTGCCAATATAAATACTTTGTATGAGTATATATATATATAGAAATATATATATATATAAATATATAGTCGTATTTATATTTGTATGCACATAAAGTCTTGCACAAGTACTTAAAGATAAATATTGAGGCAGTGTAATCATTAAAAATCCCTTTAAAAGTATTAGAAAAACTTTACGCGATTAGAGTAAAACATTGCACTTGATTTAACACAATCTATCTGTTAAAGAAAAATTTTCAATCCCACAAATCTTTTCTCTCTTAAGATAGTTAAATAGAAGAACACTAATTTTTTTTTTGTTTTTAACAATAAAACCATCTCAATTTGCCTACAAAACCAAGTCTTATAAATAATATTCTTGCTTAAAGCCACTTTGCATCCATAATTAATAACGTAATAAATATTAAAGCGTTTAAAGAACAATAACTAGACACATCGTATTTATATATATATATATATATATATATATATATATATATATATATATATATATAAATATACACATGTGCGTAAGAAAGTAAATACACATAAGTGTGTGTGTGCTATTTGGGTACACACAAGAAGTTTTTAACTTTTTTAATTTTTATGAGCGAGAACGCTTACTCTTTAATAACAACTTGTATATTCATTGTTCTATATTACGCTGTAATACTTGTTTGCATTTTATATCAAAACACCATAGAGTCATACTTTCTCGAGCCCCCTACGTCAAATTTAAAAATACCCGATTTCTTTAAAGCATAAAAAGGTGAATAATAAGTAGATAGAGATCTGAGCTATTACTAAATATATATATATATATATATATATACATTATAATATATATATATTATATATATAAATATATATTATATTATCATATAAATATATAATATATAATATATTATAATATATATATATATAATAATGAACTCCCAGTATTTCCTAAACCTAAATATATATTATATAGGTGACAAATTTTTTGTGTTGAATTTTTATTTCATTTATATTATTACAATATATATCATATATCATATTATATATTACAAAGGCATTATATATTATCATATATTTGTTCTTACAGGTATAAACTTCTGTTGTTGTGTAAGTTTTATATAAATATATATAGATATATATATATAAATATATATATATATAGATATATATATATATATATTTCATTTTTTGGTGTAGTCACGAGGACTAAAAGTAGTAAAACTTTTAATATAATTTAAGTAGTAGAGAGCCAATACGAGAAGGCTCGGTAGTAAATGTCCCAAGGGTCAGATAGACCTACCACTCCTGAGAGATCACCACTTAGTCCCCCGGAGACCCCGGTAACAGTAACTACACAGCAACACACACATACACCAGCACACACACCTACATTAGCGTTAGAAAATCCTTTAAATATGACGGGAGAAGACGAACGTAGCGAGAGAGAGAATATGACGGCAGTAAATGTGAACCGACTTTTTATGTCCAAAATCAAAATTCCTATATTGGATGGGCCCCCTGCAATCGGTGCCGCATCCACTGGTCCCCATGTGAACTCCTGGTTAAAAATACTCGAGCACAACTTTGCTCAGGAGGGTATCACCAGAGACCAAGAAAAAATAACTTGCGCCCTTGTACATATAAGCGCAGATGCAAACTCTTCAGCAAGAATAGCGCTAGAAGCAACCCCAGAGCTTTCTGAAACGACTTCTTACGATGAATTTAAGAAGATATTGCTTGAAAATTTAGCTCCTATGACATCGTTTCGCGTATGGGAGTTATTTGAAGAATTCACAACAATGAAATGGAGTAAAAGTTCGACCCTAGCGACTTTTTGTCACAAGTTAAGAAGACTGGTGACGGAGTTCTCTGAAGAACTTGAATTGAGATATGGTATAGTAGTGAGTAAAGAGATGAGAAGGGTAATGTTGTGGGGCAATACTTACATGAAGTTCACAGATGCAAAGACCAAAGAGAGAGTGGCAAAGATTTTTACAAAAGAGAATACGGCTTCTGAATTGATAAGTAAACTTAGTGCAAAGAAAATAGATAATAGAAGAAGAGCTGATGAGAAAATAAGCGCAATAGGAGATAATTTTGAGAGAGGGATAAAGAGAAATGAGAATAGATTTGACAATAGAGGTAGTAGACCACAATTTAGACCAGCAAGTTCAGCCGAAAGGTACAGAAAACCTGGCAATACTTGGCCAAAAGATTATGACCGCAAATATAGAAGAGGCAATTACGATCCTCATTATAGTAGGGATCACAAGTATCCCAGAACCTACAATAATCCCGGTTCCTATAAACAAAGGAACAGCAGAGCTAGAAGTAATAGTAGGCAAAGGCAACGATTTAGGAGTACAAGTCCTATGCCACGAAGACCACAAACATGGTCGACTAACAATGAGGTAGGAGATGATGCAACGCCCACGAGAGGGGTACGTTGGAATAAATTTAATAGGTCAAGGAGGGGCAGTAGTTCCCCCAGTCCGAGATTCACTCCTGAGAAAGGAGCAAACCAAAAGGCAAATAATATTATCACGATAAGAAGAATTTTCACACGGTTTCACAGTAGTTTCTGGAACAGAAACTCCTCCTATGCAGAATGCCAGACAGACACATCGTTCTCTTTCTAAGGAAGAGCTTCTAAGAGATTCATATGAAGAGCCGTCCAGTTCAGAAGTAGATTCGGACGAAGCAGAGTACATTAGAGGTAATGTACATAAGAGTTGTAAAATATTGGAAAAGGGTGAGACACCCAACAAAGGGAAAGGCGATCAGAAAATGGCAAGAAAGCTGACCCATCGTATAATAAGCGAAAGCGGATCAGATTATGAAATGGTGGAGCCCAATAAAAAGGAGCAGTGTGCTAAGGTACAGAACAAAGCTTTTTTAGAAAAGGCCAGGCGTCGCGCATGCGCACCACGAGACGCGCCCCAAGAGTAGAAAACCTATTCAAGGAAGCACCACGCGGCAGGGTAGCTTCAATTATGGATGTTAAGACACCATTGCCGCACAAAGTGTGTAATATTAGGCATGCGGAGCAAAACAATTTCGCACCACACCGCACCAGAGTGGCCGCATATTATTTAAATTGTAGTATTTTAAGCAACAATGATAAGTTCTATCATAAAGAACGTGCTTTTATCGATACAGGGTCATCTTTAAATATACTTAGATATACACACTTTAACGATTTAAAAGATAGTTTTGATTTAATTTACAAAGACATTAAAATAAATTTAGAGAGTATTACCCAAGGTGTAATACAGGTGTACGGGATCACTACACTTACACTAGAAATAGCTAATAGAACCTGTCAGTTTAGATTTGTAATAGTAGGAGATAACTGTGATTTCGAAGGTAACCTCATTTTAGGTTGTGATTTATTGTCACAAACCCCACTCATATTCGATTTTGAGGATAAAAAGTGCTATTTCAAGGAGGAAAGTAGCACAGGTTTAAAAGTAGATGTGAACAATCCGATACCTTTGATGGTAGACAAAAAGGTAAAATTATCCGCGAAAATGGTGGACAAGGAATGTTCCAACCAACGATCGAACATAAACGATCGAATATAATCTGTGAAAATAGGACATCAGGATCAACGGAAAATCGCTGGCAGCAGCCGAAGAAGAATTATAAATATGCCCGTGCAAACAGGTGGCAACAGCAATGGAATCCTGTATGGCACAGAGGTAGAAGATTTAACCGATATAATAATACCAAGAACTGGCAGAGAAATAGAAGATATAAGCGCATAAATTATAGAAATAAACGCAGAAATAGGCGCAGAAATAAAGGCTGGTACCAAAATAATAATAGGTACTCAAGAAACAGCCAAGATGATGCCGAAGACTGGTACGAGGATACCAGTAGAGAAAGATATAAAAGACCGCCTCAGACTCACATGGCTGACGTCTTTGAGGGTGACTTATATTGTTATAAAATCTCAAGAACTCCGGAGCTATCTGTAATCCGTGAGGAAGAAGAGTCAGACACCTTTGAAGAGGACTCTGAAAGCGATGTCCAGAGTGGCGACAACCGCACTCATATGGAGTACGCGTTTGAATCGGCAAATATGATACAGCGCACTGGCAAAGATACAGATGAAGACTCATACACATCCTATGATGAGAATGAGCATAATGGTCAACCATCTGATTCTGATTTAGAAAATATTTATGGTGAGAATGAGCACAGCGCTCACGAGTTAGATTATGAGGATTTTATTCCTCATCCATCTGATCAAAAGATACAATTCGATCATGATGAAGAGAATTATGAATATAATTCTGAAGCAATTGAGCACGGTTATGATCAGAGCTCTGACCGATGCAATAGTATTAAAAGAAATTTTGCCAGAAACCCCAACCATAGTTGGAAGAGAAAGTATTGGAGAAATCATGGAAGAGATTCTGAAAATAAAATGTTGGTTGATGGTGACAATACAGTATGGTACCGCACCGCACCATCCAATGCTCAACGATACACACCGAATTCTCATAGATATTCCAAATGGTGGATGGATACTAGGGATCACGACCCAAGTTATCCAAGATATGCCAAGACGAATGGAAAGAGAACCAGGAATGGTAAAGGGGCTAGAAGATGGAAGAGTGACGCAACCCGCACTGAAAACTCAGCCATTCAACACACTCAAGTTGTGGAATGCTTACAAACAAGCAATCTGCACCCGCTAAGAGGCCAGTATGGCGGTACAAGGTCTGAAACTCAAATCACACAGCCTGTGTGTACGTCAATGGTACGTAAGACGTCTAATACCATAACACCAAACAGAGGTGAACTTAAGTGGAACCAAACTGGTATTGATACAGATGTGAACTTGGAATTGATCAGCCAACAAGCATCAATTTCAACTACAAGTAAGAGAAACTTAGGTAATCGCCTCAAGTCACATCATAAGCATAGAAAGAAAAGATGTACAAATGAACATACTTTGTGGAATGTCAGTAAGGAAGAGAGAGATAATTGGGTCCCAGAAGCTGACGATGATTGTCCGTCATCGCCTTCGACGGGAAAGAGCTTAAAGACCTCAACAGAAGTGACTGTAGCCCAAAATTCTCAATTCCAAACTGACATGAAGCAACATATGTCTCAAGCAGATAAAGAAAGAATAAAAGAAAAGTTGTTGGTAATAAATGCTAATGGTAAAAACTTAGATAAATACACACCTGAAATAAATGCAGAACCTGATTTATATGAAGATACAGATACAATGTGTATAGTTAAACTTAATAATAATAAAAGAATCATACCTAACCATAAGTACATTTTAGAAGCTAGAATTGAAGATGAAAAAGCGCAACAATTACCTGACAACAGCATGGTAATTACAGTACCAACTGATGCCTTCAGAGGCAGCGCAGCCATCTTTATACGGAGTACTTTATCAAATGTGAAGAAAGGAAATATAATTATAGAGCTGATTAATTTAGGGAGCCGCCCTATTGAAATAATAAAGGGTGAAGCCATAACAACAGCATATCCAGTCTTGAGAAGAAATCGTGCAGAAATAGAAAGAGTCAATGCCACACGCAATACCATGATGAAGCAAATACATGCACAAACCATGCAAGAGTCCAGAAAAGATTATAAAAAACGGAAGATACCCACAATAACTGAAGGGTTATCGGAGAAAGAATTATATATGACATACAAAGAGATACTGACGAAGGATGAAGAAAAGTATAGAGTGTTACAACGACCTGAGGAACTTGAAAACATTATTGATTTTCTCATGAAAAACAGAGACGTTGTGGGACTGGCAGATGATCCCATAGGGCAGTTCCCCAACTATCAATTTAAACTAGAACTAGATGAGAAATGCCCAAAGGTCCTGTTCACTCCGCAGTATCAGCAACCTAGATCTTTTGTGAAAGATATTAATAACTGGACAGAGGACCAGTTGAGGAAGAACCTGATTGAACCATCAGTGTCTCCCCACAGTAGTCCATTACTAGTGATACCGAAGAAGTCTGGAAGTCGCCCCAGGATTTGTGTCGACTATAGGAAGATAAATAAATGGTCTGTAGGAGACAGCTTCCCTATTCCTTTCATCCAGGATACGGTGAACTCACTAGGACGAGCTAGTATATTTCAGCTGTGTCGACGTTCTCGATGGCTTCTACCAGATAGCATTGAGCGAAGAGAGTAGACCCTTATTAGCTTTAGAAACACGGCCAGGACGCTACAACCGCGCGTTCCTGGCCAATGCGGTTTTGAAACATCCCCCGCTTGTCTTCCGTAGAGGTGATGAGTGGTATTAAGTGGATTAGCTAGGCATAGATTGTCTATCATACATTGACGATATAATAATATACTCTCAAGATGTACCTTCTCATTACAATAGCCTATCAAGAGTTTTCGAAGCACTGAGGAAATGCAACTTCAAAGTTAAATTGGAGAAATGCCAATTTTTCAAGAAGGAAATAGTATTTTTAGGATACTTGATTTCAGGTCAAGGGGTTACTGTAGACCCTGAGAAGCTAAAAACTTTATCGAAAATAAGGACACCTACTAGCGTCCCAGAAGTACGTTCAGTTTTAGGTTTCTTTGGATTCTTCAGAACGCTTTTACCGACCTTTTCAAGTACTGCTGAACCTCTGACCAAACTACTTAAGAAAAAACAAGAATTCATTTGGGGAGAGGAACAAGAAAGATCATTGAATAAACTTAAAGATTTACTGTTAGCTAGGTCAATTGTTCAATATCCTGACTTTAGCAAAGAATTCATTGTTGTTGTGACCGACGCATCCATACACGGTTTAGGTGCAGTATTATTACAAGAGAATGATAAAGGAGAAGAATTACCTTTAGCTTTTGCAAGCAGAACTTTGTCAAAAGCGGAAAAGAACTATGCCCCTACCGAAATGGAATGTTTGGGAATCATCTTTGCGTTGAGGAAGTTTAAGAACCTAATATATGGATATAAAATAAAAGTGAAAACTGATCATTCAGCAGCAGTAGCAATATTCACTAAGAAAGATTATCCAACGGCTAGATTAGCTAGATGGTCTTTAACAGTATCAGATTTCAATCCAACCTTTGAACATATAAAAGGTACGAAGAACTCAGTTGCAGATTTCTTGTCTAGATATATCCCTGATACAGGTGAAATAGATGATGAAGAGATAAGAGCAGAGGAAACGAGACAAGAAAAACTCAATATGATAGAGCACCATCCTAAAGAAAATAATAGTTTTAAAAATAATAGTAAGAAAAATAAGAACTCCAACAACAAAGATAAAGAAACAGATAAAGGTAAGTTTGATAATAACATTAAAGATATAGATAAAACAGATGAAATTTTAACATTAGATACCGCAACAATTTCAAGAGAACAAAAGAAGGCAGTCGAAATGAAGGTAGAATACGAAGAGCTACAAAAGGGTAAAAAGATAAAAGGTTTGAAATTCTTTAGAAATATGATTTATATAAAAATTAAAGAAAATTATAAGATATGGTTACCCAAATCTTTAATTGATATAGCCATTGATATGACCCACTCTATTCAAGGTCATAGTGGGACAGAAAGAACTCTAGAAAAACTAAAAAGAAGATATCACTTTCAAAATATTAGGAAAATAGTAGAAGAATTTTGTAAGAGCTGTCATACGTGTCAAGAAGCGAAAGGTTCTAAGCCTAAAAAGGCAACAATAAAGACATATCCTTTAGCAGAACAACCATTTCAAAAGATTGCGATGGACATAATGGGTCCATTAACAGTTTCATCAAAAGGGAATAAATATATACTCGTCTTTAAAGATCAATTAACAAGATATGTAGAATTAGTAGCATTAAAATCGAGAGATAGTGATAAAATAGTAGATGTTTTTATAGATAGAATCGTAGTATGTCACACAGTACCAGATACCATAATCTCTGACAATGCATTGGAATTCGTAGGAAAACTCATGAAAGGTATATGCAGAAAGTTTAAGATTAAAAAGGTAGAAATAAGTAGCTACCACGCCAATAGCAATGGTCTTGTCGAAACTACAAACGCAAATATAGCGAACTTTCTGAGATGTTACGTCAAGGATAATCAGCGCGATTGGGACCAATATTTACCTTTGGCCCAAGCAGCTATAAATAACACATACAACAGTAGCATTAAAACAGATCCCCATTTCTTACTCTATGGCTACACGAAGCGTATGCCATCAGACATACCAACCGAAACCTTAATAAAATCTAAAGATCCTAAGCCTATAAAGGAGGATGAAAAGATAGAAAATTTGTATGAAAGAATTAAGGAAATAAGAAGACAAGCCAGAGTAACATTAGAAAAAGAAGTAAAAAAATATTCGACTCAGAACAGCAAAACGGCAAAAGATAGACCGATAAAGATAGGAGATTTGGTGTACACTCAGAGAATCAAACCACCGCACCTGTCACCTAAGTGGAGAGGTCCATTTCGAATTGAAGGCTATGGAAATGAATTCGAAACAAGTAATACCTATATATTAAGAGATCCTACAACAGGCAAGATATATAGAGTAAATGTAGATAACTTTAAAGTAGCTAGAACACGAGGAAAAGATGAGAAATTTAATAAAGAAACCGATATAAATATATCCTCAGACACAAGACAGAAAATTAATGTTAACTTAACAAAGAAGAAACAAAATAAATATAATAAGTATGGAAAACATGAAGATAATGATGATGACGAAAGTGAAACTAGAGTAATTTATCTGAGAACACCTAAAACAAATAGAAATATAACGGAGGAATCACAATTTAACGTGGAAGAAGAAGCACCTGAAGCTGTAGATGAAGATGTGGAACCAGTAGCAGAATCAGCACAAGAAAGTGAAATAAAACAAGCTACATTAGAACCAGATGAACTAATATTCGGAAGAACAGAAGAAATGTTCGGTGATGAAGAACAAGCAATAGCATTACCAGTATCACAACCGGTAAATGTACCTACACGAAGAACTAGAGGTAAAGAAAAGGATTTGTCGTATAGAAAAAAAAAAGATAAAAAAAAAAAATAAAAAAATATAAAAAAAAAAAAAAAAAAAAAAAAAAAAAAATAAAAAAAAACAAAAAAAAAAAAAAAAAAAAAAAAAAAAAAAAAAAAAAAAAAAAAAAAAAAAAAAAAAAAAAAAAAAAAAAAAAAAAAAAAAAAAAAAAAAAAAAAAAAAAAAAAAAAAAAAAAAAAAGAAAAAAAAAAAAAAAAAAAAAAGAAAAAAAAAAAAAAAAAAAAAAAAAAAAAAAAAAAACAAAAAAAAAAAAAAAAACAAAAAAAAAAAAAAAAAAAAAAAAAACAAAAAAAAAAAAAAAAAAAAAAAAAAAAAAAAAAAAAAAAAAAAAAAAAAAAAAAAAAAAAAAAAAAAAAAAATAAAAAAAAAAAAAAAAAAAAAAAAAAAAAAAAAAAAAACACCATATACGATGATAGAAAGATCACCTGTTCAGACAAGACAGTCAACATCTCGAACCGAAAGAATGGAACCTACAGCACCAGAATTGCCAGAAAAACCACCAGACTTACCTCCAAGAAGATCATCAGATCTACCTCCAGATATACCTCCAAGAAAACAGCCTGATATACCTACAAAGAAGGTCAGATTCAAGAACATAAGAAGAGTCACATTTAGTGATAAAGATAGTAAAAGCTAGTTCATTACTATCTCTATGGCTAAAAGTGAAACTGAAAAGGAACTTTAAAAGATAGATGTAGAATTTTTATTTGTATGTACATATTTGATTATTATATGTGTAATAATATATTTTATAATAAAAATATTTCTAATTGATTTTCTTTTATATACTAGTAACCTTTAATTTTAAGTTCGTAATACCGGTACTTGATTAAACACAAAGATACCTGAACTTTATAATTTTATTCATTTTATTTAATTTTAAGTATGTTTCAACAAAATATTCAAGGTCTAACCAGTAGTTTAAGATTTTATATTTTTTTTTGCTTGTAATTAAATTCATTTTTAGTAAAGATGGAAGTTGATAACTTTACAACGCCAAGAAGATTGTCGGATCTTGCCGCTATCAAAGTTGGAGTATTGACGATTGTCACCAACAGTTCTAAGACGACTCTAAGACGAAACTTGGAACGCGAATGGCGTCAGGAAAAGGCATCAAGAGAAATCTATGAAACAGAATTTGATACAATGCACAGAATACAGACTAGGAAGCAAACAGTGATATCTAGTCAGGTCAGTCTATTATTGCCAATTCCTAAGATATTGCAAGAACTTGTCCAATTATGGGTAAAGATATTGATAACGAAACTAATTGACTGGGTTACTACCCGAGTCCAATATCGTATTCCAATGGAGATAGGTGACGTAGTAGATATGTTTGATCACGATTGTTTTGATCACCTAGGAATGATTAAAGATAGTGAAGTATTCACCAGAATTAAAGAACATTTAAGAAATAACGATGAAGATTTCGCAAGAGTACAAGTATATTTAGACGATTATGTACCAGGAGAATACAACGGACATAATAGCAGATTTTTACTAGAAGATTGTTTGTCAAATGGTAACGAGAATAAACTTAGCAAGATAGTTCAAGAACTGAATGAAATTCAAGAATGGGAAGAGTTGGAAATTATTGCACAAGCCATAATGAGGAGGAACAGCAACATAATTAGATCCATTAGACCAATTTATACTAACACTAAGACCATATACGAAATCTCTAACATGCTAACTAAAGCTGATAGACAAAGAAATGTATTATATTCATTAAGAAATGGTGATGAAATGACAGCACATTTATCAATTTTGCTCGAATATCCATTTCAAAGCTTGTTTTGCACAGAATGTGCGCATATAGTGAGAAAACTAGTTTATCTAGGAGGTTTTAGTGATATTTTAGAGGTAATTTTAGAGAAAATAACTTTAGAAGAAAGTTATCCGGTTAATTATAGAGAACTTTTAACAAAATTTTGGTTTAACATAGATTCAGTAACACGACGAAGTATGGGAAAAAGAATATCCCCAAGAATTTTATATAAATTATTAAAGCTTAGAAGCATTCATTCAAAAGAAGGTATAGAACATACAATGATCAAAGATATAGTAAATGGAGCAGATTTCATCAACAACAGAGAATTGTTCATGACAATGTGTATTCAAGCATGGACCATCGACGTGTTTGACATACCAATAAAGCTAACACAGTATATGAGTGAAATAGATGTTTTGAAACTGAAATATGAACTGTTACCTTCATCATATGCAAACACCAGAGATCTAATAGGAATATGGCTACGACAGTACAAAAGGAACAACATTAAAACAATATTCAAGTTCTTAGGCGAACAACTAGTAGGAAAAACAATTTCTTATAGCTACAGATCACAATATTTTTTGAATACATTACCAGTTAGATGGAATTTGACATGGCAAGGAAGAGAATATACTGCTACCACTAGATTGTCACACACTGAAAGTTTCTCAATAAGAGGAAGACTTTAATCTTACAATTGATTGATTAGAAGATAACACTAATTGATTTTATTTTTCTTTTGAGATTTTTAATACTAATCTTAATTAAATTTTTTTTTGAAATTTTTGAACATTTTACCAAAGATTTTATATTTTAATTTTGATTAATATTTAATTAATATTTAATTATTATTTAACTAATATTTTAATTAATATAGATAATAAGTGTTTACTTAATATTAATTTACTTAATATTAATGGTTATATATACATTTAATATATCCCAAATATAATTTTTGTTTGACCAAAGTTAATAAAATATTGGTTTCAAATCCCAGAGATTTTTTTGAAATTTTTTAAGATTTTCAATTTCTATTTCAATTTTTTTTTTCATATATGATTCTATATGACTCTTTTAACAGTAAATACATAGTACTTATTCTATATCATTTACTTTTACATGGTAATCGACATTACATTTGTTCAAACACTTACAAATTTTATGAACTTTTAACATTTTCAAACATCATAAATTTTTTTTTGAACTTTACAAATTAATTGTATCATTTCCAAAACATTACATTCTTTAACTTATCCACAGTTAACATACTTTTAGATTTATTATGAATTGCCATACTGCCGAATATATTTATCTTTCCAGTTACTGGCATTGGGATATACTGAGAAGTACAATTGAAGATGAGACAGAAAAAGAAGACCTTGAAACGATTATTCAAATGAAGAATTCATTGATGAAATTTTGCATCAATGCCACCAGAGGTTTACCTTACTCATTATTTCGATTCTGTAACAATAGTTAATCAACCATTTAATGGGAATTTGTACAATCATACCGGCGTAGAAGGGTTAATAATTTGTAGTAACTAACATAATATTTAATTTATTACTAGTACGAACTTAGAATTTTTTTTTGATTTTTTTAAAAAAAAATTTTTTTTTGATTCATAGTTAACTTACTTTACAAATTTTAATTTTAAAATTTTTAAAGGGGGGGCAGTCTGAAAAGTCCGATTGCTTAATTGAAAACCCAACAGGATATAGAAAATCCCATAAAAGAATTAAAATAATAATTAGTAAATGGGGATAATCTTGTAATTCATTTTGGAAAAACACAGAATTTTATGTAATGACCATCTTATTTAATAAATCTATCAACACGATATAATAATTGTCACACGGTTTTTCCCCAAGGGTTTTTCCCACTTGCGCAATAGTATTTTCATATTAAATTTTCTTTTGCATAAACGTTGATATTTTGTAACAATTTACAGGATACCCATCCTGTTGCTAAATCAAAAATAAGATTTCGATAAACATCTAATGGGTATAAAAGGAAAGGATCAGGAGCTAGAGCTCATTATCCCGACAACCTCAACTACTATACAAAAGAAAAAAAACGAGTTTAATTCTATCAGTGAAATGAAAGCGAATTAAAAATAACTTAGAAAAAAATTCGGAATAAAATTAACTTAGAAAATTTTTGAAATAAAATTAACTTAGAAAATTTTCAGAACTTAGAAAATTTTCGAAATAAAATTAACTTAGAAAATTTTCGAAATAAAATTAACTTAGAAAATTTTCGAAATAAAATTAACTTAGAAAATTTTCGGATTAAAATTAACTTAGAAAAATTTTGAAATAAAAATTAACTTAGAAAATTTTCGAAAATAAAATTAACTTAGAAAATTGAAATAAAATTAACTTAGAAAATTTTCGAAATAAAATTAACTTAGAAAATTTTCGAAACTTAGAAAAATTTCGGAATAATTTTAACTCAGAAGATTTTCGAATAATTTTAACTCTGAATAAATTTTGAACTTAGAAAATTTTTTCAATAATTTTCACTTAGTAAAATTTTATAAGATTTTTATTTTAACTTAGAAATTTTCGTAAAAACGAATCAACGCGATTTCAGAATTAAATTTTAAGACCAATTTTAAAATCAATTTTTTTTTATTTATTTAAAAACAAATTTTAAATATAACTTTAAAATAAATTCCGTCCCCAACAATATTAACTTTACATTATTTTTGGGTAACGTAGAGTAGGAGACCGATTTTGCAGTTTGATTTTACTGGTATTATTTTGAAAAACTTAATTTAAAGTTTCTATTTTTTATTTCAAATTTGAAATATTAGCTTTCAAAACCTTTTTTGGAGATATAATATTAAATCGTTATTTTATTATTAAAAATTTTTATTGTTGAAATTTCGAAGCCATTTAGTTGCAAAACAAAATAACTTCGAAATAATAACAATCAATTATTATAAGTAGATTTAAAATAATATTACTTATAAAATAATTAATAATGAATATTTTTAAGATACAATAACAATAATTATATAACAATAATAAATAATTAGTACGTTGGTGGATAATACTAATAATAATTATTATTATTAAATAATATAATGGAAAGGAAATGCCGTCGCTTACAACTATTCTAGACATTAGTAAAGTCCATTTTAGCGGGCACAGGAACATTCATTTACTTACGTGCATTTTTGATTAGTGTCATTGAGCGTGAGGGACAAAGTAATTTACATGCACATAAAAACTACATTGACTATGTGTGAAGCCAGGCGACTGGCGCTAAAAGTATATATTTTACGTGTGTGCGGAACACACAATATTATGTACATTTATGTGTAACGCGAGACTAAAATTATAAATATTTTTTTGCATACCACATATTATGATTAACATTATAACATACCAAAAAACATTTGTGGAATATATATTATATGAGTATGTATAATATATGTTTCGGTCAACCCAAATAATATATATATAGAAATATATAATATATATATATTATAATATATTAATATTATATATATTATATATGATGATATATACTATATATGATGGGGCTCCAGGTATATTATGATTTATATATATAATATATAATATATATAATATATATATATTATATATAGATAGCAGTGAAATTTAAAACGATATATGAATATGAATATAATGATATATTATATAATAATGGATTATGTATAATATATGTTTGGTGACAAAACTATTATATATATATATTGAGAAAGTATATATATTATATATGATCAGTGATTCTAATTTTACAGAAAGACTTTTAAAGTACGAGTCTGGGCTTTTAATCTTAATGTATTATTTTAATGAACTTTTAAATGTTTAGCTAAAATTTAAGAACTTATTGCTTAACATAACCTAACTTAAATAAATGAACATATTAACATTGCTTGAAAACTTTTTGAAATTAACCATTTTATCTACATTCTGAAGTACTAACCGCATTTGATTCCTTAACTTCATGAAATACGACGAATATATATTTATAGTAAATATAGAACTATAAGATAAGAATTAGAAACTGAATAAAAGGTTTCATATACATTTTCTTCAAGAAAGAGTCAAAAGCCGAGGAATTACCTATGAGCGTGACAGGTTATTTTTATTCATAATAGAGCTGCATTTTTTAGCTAAAACCGCGTATATAAAATATTAGAAAAACAACCCTAGGCTATATTACCGAAGAAAATCTTCTTGAACATCAAACCACGCATCCAAGAAGCGGGTGAGTATAACAGCTCCAAAAAGTAAGGCGTTTTGAGGAAAACCTTTGTCGTAAAACAGAAAAGACCTATGAAGAATAAGTAATAGCGGCAAGCCCCGTACATATATATATATGATATAATATATATAATATATATTATAATTATATTATACTATATATATATAATTATATAACTAGTTAATATATATATATATATATATATATATATATATTATATATATATATATATATATATATATATATATTATATATATATATATAGTATATATTATATATATATATATAATATGATACATATATATATATAATATTATATATATATTATATTATATATATATATGATATATATATATAATATATATATATTTATATATATATTATATATAAAGTATATAATATATATATATGATAATTTATACTTATAATATATATATATATATATTATATATATAGTGTGATAATATATATATATGCGATGTTTAACAGCCCAATCGTGGAACTCCTAGTCGATCCGGTAATTGATTTTGGACTACAATCCGAGAACGTGCGGACTCTTCACTCAGGCGCAGGAACACATTTCCTACTTTTCTGGTCCGCTCCAATCGAATCCTCAGTCGGACTTCTTTAATACTATGAATTTTCTTATTAATCCTTCGAGACAAAAGCAGTAAGTTAACGCTAGTTGCCTCGTACCCAATTTCCCGTTTTCCATGGGCTTAATCTTTCCTTCCGTTTTCCATGGGCTTAATCTTTCCTTCCGCTCACTCTTCAATTTTAACAACTTTTGGTCTTCTTTTTTTCTTTACTCCAAGTTTGTTCTCTACGAGCGATCTAAACTTTTTTTTAAACAAGTTTCAATTGAACTCACCTCATTTCCATATTTTAGTTGGTTTATTCTCTATCGTTATACTTCTCCCCCTTCTTAAGTTTGTATATTTACAAACTTAAAAAGGAAGAGCTATAAACCCCAAACAATATTAAATAGTAACAAAATAATCCCTTCAAATTTTTACAATAATAATACAATTAAATTTACATAAATACCTCTCTGATACAAACAGCGTATTCCTTAATCTAGTTTTTCTTTATGCTGTGGTTTATTGCGCTCGTACATTTTTCTCATCCAATTTCTGTGTGCTTTTTCCTCTTTTTCCTGCTGCAATATAATTTCCCTGTCTAACCTCTCCTTTTCCTGTTTTAACACATCTTTATCCTTAATCATGCTGATTCCACATGGCTTATTATCCCCTGCGTTTTTACTTATTAATTCCTTATTTCTTTTTGCCCAATGTCCCTTCAACGGACAATCTGCACCGAAATGCATGGGTGATCTGCATACTACACATCTCTTTGGTTTTCCCCAT
>JABUQX010029068.1:32500-37500 GCA_015478945.1 Trachelipus rathkii
GAAAGAGAGAGAGAGAGAGAGAGAGAGAGAGAGAGAGAGAGAGAGAGAGAGAGAGAGAGAGAGAGAATTTAAAATCAAACTTTAATTTTTAAAAAAACTATTGCTATTTCTATTTTGGAATTTGCTATCAAATGTATTCAATTGCGGCTATTTTGAGAAATATAACAGCCAAAGGTAAGATTTGGAATATAAATAATTAATTTTAACCTTCTTTTACATTGATCATTCCATTTTGATTTTAGATAAATTTTTAATGTAATGTCCAATTTTTATTTAGAAACTTAAATTTTAAATTGTTTTAAATTGATTTAATTGTAAAATTTTATAAATGAAACATCCAGAATTTAATGGCACTTTAGGTCTGTGAGTGTCTCATATTTAAATTTTGCAATAAAGTAAATAAAAAATTTAAGATTTCTAATTAAAAATGGACATTAGTTTACATAAATTATTTATCTAAAATTAACATGGAAGCATCATTGACAAATTCTTCTTATCATTATCATTATTATGATTATCAAGTTAAATTTTTCTTTTCTAATAATAATAATAATAATAATAATAATAATAATAATAATAATAATAATAATAATAATAATAATAATAATAATAATAATAATAATAATAATAATAATAATAATAATAATAATAATAATAATAATAATATATTAATAATAATAATAATAATAATAATAATAATAATAACTCATGTAATAATGAATTATATTGCTATTAATATCCTACTAATAATATAGTTATATTGATATTATAATCTAATAATAATAATATAATAATTAATAATAATAATATTAATAAATATAATAATAATAATAAAATATTATTATTATTATTATTATTATTATTATTATTATTATTATTATTATTATTATTATTATTATTATTATTATTATTATTATTATTATTAATATTATTATTATTATTATAATTATTATTATTATTATTATTTATTTATTTATTGATTAATTATATTATTGTACTATTATTTTTATATTATTAATTATTATTATGTTCTTATTATATTATAATTATTATTGAATTATCATAATTTTATATATTATAGTAATTATTATTATTAAACTTTTCTATTATATATCCATTATTATTTATTATTATTATTGTTATTATTATTATTATATATTATTATTTCATATTATTATTATTATATTATTAATTATTATTATTATTTTTTATATATTATTATTATTGATTATTATTATTTATTGATTATTATTATTATTATTATTAATTATTATTATTATTATTATTATTATTATTATCATTATTATTTTAATTCTTCCTATTCATTAAATACTTTCTATTGTTTTTAATTATTTGAATTTTAAAAACGTGTGTAGATAGTAGAGTTTGTTTAATAAAGGTCTCCAGATTTCCGGTATCCGTGAATGAGAATTCGGATTCCCAAACAAAACAATGCTGCAGAAGAGATGCAAAAATGTTACGAGGATTTAGGAAATGGCATAGTGACTCAATTAAAAACATGACACACTGACTTAAATAAAAATAAACGACCGTGAAATTAAATGATAAAATCTGGTTTGGTTCCATTTTAAAAGAAAATTAAGTTTATTTGGAACAGGAAATGTAACCTCATTGTTACTTTTAGTGATGCTTCCTAGTTAGTTGTCTCCTCAATAATCTTGCGTAAAGTATACGCAACAGTACTTTAGTAGTAGTAGTAGTAGTAGTAGTAGTAGTAGTAGTAGTAGTAGTAGTAGTAGTAGTAGTAGTAGTAATTGAACATTTATATTTTCAACTGAAGATGTATTAGAAATATGATTAAGTTATACTAGTTTTTAAATCCTTATTGTTAAAAACATCGCGAATAAGGTGAGTGTAGCAACTCCCATGTCACTTTTATTAATTTTAAAATTATCAGTTACCTAGAATCATTGGAGAGCTGTTACTAGAAGAGTTTAGAACAATTTTTATGAGAAAATGCTCTCTCTCTCTCTCTCTCTCTCTCTCTCTCTCTCTCTCTCTCTCTCTCTCGATCTCTCTCCCCTCCCTCTCTCTCTCCCTCGGTCTCTCTCCTCTCCGTCTCTTCTCTCATCTGCGCCTCTCATCTCTTCTCTCTCTCTTCTCTTCTCTCTCGTCTCTGCTTCTTTTTTTTCTTATTTCATCCTGAACTATTTCATATATCTCCTCCCTATTCATTCTCTCTTACCAGCTGTCCTAAGTATTGATGTACGGAAACTACCACTGATAAGACTATTATATTTTTCGCTCTATTAGCCATTAGAAAGCTTAAATGTACACAACTTACTCTTTTAAGGTTTTTAAGTAAAATGTGATCTAACCGAAGCATAGAATCTAGATTATTCTATCATGCTACTCTTAATATTAACATTTCCATCTAATTAGTAGAAAGTACGTAGAATATGTATGTTTCGCGTTTTCCGAAGGTACCTGTAATCTTTGTAATTTAATCTTAGTCTCTATTGAAGATCTCATTCTGCATATCGATAATGTATTGTAAATCGTTACTCATGTTACTCCTAATTTATTTGATCTACCTTGAATCTTTTTTTTAATTTATCATGACTTGGCAAAGCCATATGCAACTGAGGTCTCCGAGAGCAATTGTAATAGTCATGCTGGATCTAATGGTCATATAATCCGGTTAATTAATGGTAAGATGACATTACGGTCATCCTGATCTAATGTCATGCGCTACCTTAATACGCACTTGCTTTAATCACTCTAAAATTACTTCAATGAATTATGTCTTAATTATTTCCTTATTCTAGAGCTTTCGAACTTTATTTTCTTATTCAGAATAGTAATTTCCAGTTTTTTGTTTATTGATCAGATCTCCTCCTTGTACAAAACTATCAATTAGCCATCACTTATACCGATTAACCTTCCGATTTTCATAACTACTTCATCACTTGCATCAAAGTTGTCTTCATTTTCAGCTTTTATTTTACTGACGTCATAGAGTACATTGATGTGTCCGTTCCACTCTCAGAAAATTTCTTTCTTTTAACACTCCAAAAGAATCTGCATAATACATTTTAAAATACACCTTTCTGTTCATTCTGTTAAAGTATTGCGCTGGTATAAATGGTGTGTTCCTTAACTGTTGCATACAACGTCATGTTCTAAATCCAAAGATGAAATAATACTTTCTCACTCTTTCTTTCACCGCTTTCCGAATGGAAAAATAAGACTTTTTCATCACTGGTCGAAAAGTTAAGATCCTTCAGTTCAAAGTTGTAGAGAACAAGTGTTCCAAGTTACGTTAAATAAATTGGTAACACATTTCCCACATCATGTCTTTCTGAAGAGAAAGCGCTATATAGTAATATATACTATATTATATAATTTATATAATATAATATATATATATATCAATACATTATTATCTTTATAAGAGAAGCTAATATATATATATATATATATATATATATATATATATATATATATATATATATAATATGAAATAAAATATATTAAAGAGATTTTATATAAAATATAAATACATATATAATTATACTATATATATATATATATATATATATATATATATATATAGTACTATATATATGTAAATATTATATATATATATAAACATACATATATATAATATATATAGTATTATATATAATATATATTATATATATATCGAGAGTAATAATTATATATATAATATATATAATATATATATATATATATATTCTTATGTATTTGGACAAATTGATTATTGGATAGAGCTGTAACTTGAGGATACAAAAAAGAATTAAAATTGTCAAAGAGAATTTGTGTAGAAAGAAAGGAAAAACCTTAAAAAACAAGTAAACCCAATTAGAGTAGGGTTGCTGTTTCTCTGCGCGCGTAGAGATTTTATATTAAATCTACAGTTAAAGATATTTCATATAAAGATATTTCATCATAATATCAAATTGGCATCTTAAATTTTAAATAGAATTTAATTAATTTATCTTATAGTAAAGAACTTTGAGTAATTAATTATATTAATAATAAATGCAAACTGAGAAGCTTCTTTTTTGCTGAGAAAATCAAAATATATTTTATTTTAAAGAAGCAAATAAAATGCTCGCTATGTTCATATCGGCCTCAAATATTATAAGGTTTTATTCCACAATCTTAATATCAATTCATCTGATTTTATGCTTTAATGAGTGGTAAATCAGATAACAAATTTTATTTATTTAACGTTACGTAAGAAATGTTTCTTCGAGTGATTCAAATTTGTCAATAAATTCAAACTCCTCAAGTCAGAGTTTAGATTATCAATTTATTTTAATATTTTTTAAATCCAAAGTTTATTTGCTTTAAAAATAAAAAATAAACCAAACATTTTGCTACCCTCCCATTATTCCAGTAAAAACCTATTTTCCTATTTAAATAAATTAAAAGAGACTCATCGAAAATTTTGCAGCCAAATATAAGTATATATGTGCTTATATATATATAATATATATATATATATCATATATATACGGTGAGATAAATATCAGTATAAATATATATATATAACGTGATATTATAGGCTAATAGGTATATAAGATTAACAGTAATATATATACATATTATATATATGTAATTTATATCATAATTATATAGTAATATATATATATATATATGGGCATTTTCGTCAAACGAAAGTGCGCTAACCTCCTTGGTCGCCTACTGACAAATCTTTTTGGCCCTCTTGCCAAAAATGTCTCTAACACTTCTGTAAATCCTGTCTTTCCTCCTCTTATTCGATCTGATGGTTCTGTCTGTTGTAAATTCTTCCAAATGAAAGGGCCAAATTCTCTTCGGTCTCATTTGTCCTCTAACTCAACCCTGGAGAATTCTGGAATCTGGCATTCCTCTTCCTTCTCCTCTTCAGTTCCTATGCCTTTGCCTGTTGATTACGTTGATCGGGTGTGCACTGAGCTCCTGAAATTATTAACGTTTAGGAAGGCAATGTGGTCCCGGATTACATTAAT
>JABUQX010029068.1:42500-44889 GCA_015478945.1 Trachelipus rathkii
CTAATGCTGGAAGATATCATAATAAATTTCAAAATCTGCAAAACGATTAGGCATCTGCAATAGTAACTTTCAGGATCCTAGATACAAAACCAAAATTTCTTGAACCACGTTACAGAGGGTTAAAATTTATTAGTATGCCTATGTGAATGAATGCTGCTATAAGCAGAAATCTTCACCAGCCAATAAATAAGGAAAGATTGCAGAAAAAGACACACATTTACTATCTGTTACCGAAACCATTGCAGAATCCATAAACGTTCTTTCTGGCTTCTAAGCCAAGCGATGAAGTCTTGTTCAGAGGTATCAAAAAGTACACTCTGTCATTGATCGAAGATTATCAAGCGAAAAACTCTTGGAATCGATAAAGATCCAATTGTTGATGGCGTGAATAATTGTAATAGTTTTCAACATCTTGCAGAACTCGCCAGGGAATATCTTAGCATGCCCTTCAATAAATGTAGCTGGCGAGCATCTTTTCAGGCGATGCAATGATCTCATTAACGCAAGAAAGAGAGAAGCAAATCCCTTTAAGGCCTCAGGACTTTCGTTTTTTAAACATATTGATGAATTATGACATCTTCTAAGTATTATCTCATATGAACCTTTTTTCAACTGGTTTTGAGGATCGGGAAGAAATTGGTGGGGTGCAAAAAGAGTTGGGTCCATATCTCGCATCTTGGTAACACGGTATATATATATATATATATATATATTATAATAATAATTTATATATATATATATATATATAAATATAATTATATAATAATTATATATATTATAATACTATATATAGTAGTATATTTAACAACTCCCAGGAAGGGCTTTGCCCTGTCGATTGGTCCAACATCTCTTTTGGCTCCGATTACTTAACCTAGACCTCACTAAACATTTAGCAAAAACATTTCTTTTCAGCAATGTTTTCCGATGCCATCCTCTGGTAATATCTTCGGTAGGGTTTTTTGCCCTTTCAGTAGAACTTAGCATCTTCTTTCATTAGGCTTCAAAAACTCGTTCACCCAAGGTATCGCAGAGGATCTGCTTCTAGCGCATAAAGATTCTAACACTGGGTCCAAGAGTAAGTACAAAGCAAAGAGAAAGGACAGTTTTCTAGCGTCTGTCGCCCTATAACCATGCGAAGAATATCTTCACTTGTCCTGACAGCTACGAAACTTTTCCCAACTCTTGATATAAATATATATAAATACTATAAATAATATAATATATATACTATATATATATTATATATATATATATATATAATATATATATATATAATATATATATATATATATATATATAATAATAAATAATATACAGTATATAATATATGTAATCTCTGGCTAAAACTCTAAAATCCTCATCCTCAAAATCCGCGGAAGTGATTTTTTATAATCCGCCATCCCGGAATAGTAAAAATCAACATCGCTACATCAATAGTAAACACATAAAGATTGCAGGCGCAGCGCAATACATCGACACAACAAATACTATTTCAGTTTCTCCGAAACAAATGTATAATCCAATTATAAGGAATTATTTTTATTTTTTTTATAAAACAGCCATTTAAAAATTAACAGTTTAATACTTTCACGTTTCAATAATAATAATAATAATAATAATAATAATAATATAATAATAATAATAAATATTAATAATAATAATAATAAAAAATAATAATATAATAAATAAATAATAATAATAATAATAATAATAAATTAATAATTAATCAGACAAGTCTATAACTTTCGAACTCAACTCCCGACTCCGTCCCCTTACATCAGGATTTTCGACTTCCGGACTCCGACTCAATGCACAGAATTCGACTCCACTCCGACTTCCGACTCCGACTCCTGGAAAATTGCACGACTCCAACGACTCCGTACTCCATACTGCCGATCCGACTCCGCTAAGCCCTGAATATATACTATATAAAGATGCAAGGCGCAGCGCAATAACTGAACAAACAAATTATATTCCCAGTTTGGAAATACAAAGGTATAGCCAATTATAAGCAAATTTATTTTATTTTATTAAAATCAGCCATTTAAAATTAACAGTTAATACTTTCCACTTTCAATAATAATAATAATGAATATATAATAATATAATATAATAATAATATAATATAATCATAATAATAATGAATAATAACATAATAATAATTAATAATAATAATAAATAATAATAATAATAATAATATATAGTTCTATAAAATTTTCGACTCCAACTCCGACTGCCGACTCACCCTTACACAGGAATTTTTTCGCTCCGACCGACTCAATTGCACAGATTTCGACCTCCAACTCCGACCCGATCCGACTCCTGCAAAATTCGCACGACTCCAGCCACGACTCCCGACTCCATGACTTCCACTCGACTCCGCAGCCCT
>JABUQX010029069.1:7500-15000 GCA_015478945.1 Trachelipus rathkii
ATACACCGTGGTGGACGGAGGAGGTAAGGGAAGCGATAAAAAAAAGATGCGCATGGCCAAGGTGAATGATACCAGAAACGAGAGAGCAATATGAAATCGCGAGAAATGAAGCCAAAACAATTAAAAGAAGAACGGAGAGAGAGAGAGAGAGAGAGAGAGAGAGAGAGAGAGAGAGAGAGAGAGAGAGAGAGAGAGAGAGAGAGAGAGAGAGAGAGAGAGAGAGAGAGAGAGAGAGAGAGAGCTGGAAGAGGTTGGAGGAAGATCAAAGAGAAAATAAATCTTTGTTGTATGGCCTAGTAAGATCATACAGGAAGGATAAAAAGAAGTTAAATAACATAAAAAATGCGGAGGGAGAGGTGATGGTGACGGCGGAGGAAATAAATGAGAGATGGACTGGATATTTTGAGTCTTTGTTGAACGTGGAGAGGGAGGATAGAGTGCTGGAGGAGGGGGATGATTTGCGGATGCAGGAGGTGGAAGAGAAGGAGAAGGAGGAGTTTACGGAGCAAGAGTTCGAGGAGGCTGTTGCGAGGATGAAAAACGGGAAGGAGCCTGGTGAGGATGGTGTGGGTAAAGAGCTGGTGAGAGAGAGAGAGAGAGAGAGAGAGAGAGAGAGAGAGAGAGAGAGAGAGAGAGAGAGAGAGAGGGGGGCAAACAAAGAGGTATATACTATAGTTGCTGAATATATGCTGGAGGAGCGGGAGAGTTCCGGAGAAATGGGGGGAGAACAATAATCGTGCCTATATAAGTGGAAAGGGAGATTCTGGTATTTGTGAAAATTACAGGGGCATATCCCTGATAAATCATATAGTAAAGGTATATGAAAGAATGATAGAGAGAATGAGAGGGAGGATAGAAGCAAAGTTGGGAGAGGAGCAGCATGGGTACAGGAAGAATAGGGGAACAACGGATCTGGTCTTTAGTTTAAGACAGATTGTAGAGAAGACGTGGGAATTCAATGTTGGGGTGAGCGTGTCTTTAGTGGATTTACAAAAAGCTTTTAGTTCGGTACCAAGAGATAGGTTGTAGGGATGTCTGGAGGAGGAATATGGAGTTTCGTGGAGTTTAATAAACGTAATTAAGAGCTTGTAGGAGGTGTGTATAAGCAAGTGAGACGGGATATGGAAAATGAGAAGTGTGTTTCAAGTGAGGACAGAAGCAGAGGAGTGTGATATCACCCCTGTTGTTTATTGCATATTTTGAGTAGGGTTATAAATAATTTTAAAACAGGATGGGATAAGAAATTAGCTCAATGGGGTATCTTGGCACGCCGACTACACTCTTTTGGAACGTGAATTAAGTGAAGACTTGGAGGAAGGACTTGAAAGGGAATATGTGTTTCGAGTGAGGGTGCCTGGAAATTGAAGAAGAAGACGTTGGCTATGAGAGTAAATAGAGATAGAGAGACAAGGAAGGTTTGAATATCCAGGAACAAGGAAGTAACTTAAAAGAGGTAGCATGTTTTAAGCATTTAGGAAGTGTGTTCGGAAACAGGGGAGGAGTAGGGAAGATATCGCCGAAAGGATAGGAAAATACGGAAGAAGCGTGAGCGTTTTCTATCCTTTGCTGAAGAATCAGAATGTGCCCCTGCAGGTGAAAAAAATCAGAAACAAGAGAGAATTCAAGCTGCAGAGTTGAGGATGAGTACCTTGAGGGTAATGCTGGAAAGAACAGAAGAGATAGAGTAAGGAATGAACATATAAGAGAGAGAGAGAGAGAGAGAGAGAGAGAGAGAGAGAGAGAGAGAGAGAGAGAGAGAGAGAGAGAGAGAGAGAGAGAGAGAGAGAGAGAGAGCGAGAGAGAGAGAGAGAGAGAGAGAGAGAGAGAGAGAGAGAGAGAGAGAGAGAGAGAGAGAGAGAGAGAGAGAGAGAGAGAGAGAGAGAGAGAGAGAGAGAGAGAGAGAGAGAGAGAGAGAGAGCAGGGCTATATATGATGAGAAATAAGATAACAAAATGCCCAATTGAGATGGTTGGGAAATCTGGAGAGGACGGGAGAGGAGAGATTCGTGAGGAGGTCTTGGGAGTATAGGCAAGGAGGTAGGAGACAGAGGGAGAGGCCGAGAAGAAGGTGGAAACACGAAGTGGAAGGGGTGCTGGAACTGAGAAGAAATGGTGGCTTCGCGGATAGAGACGGATGAAGAGGGAGGCTACGCCAACTGACAGTCAGGTTAATGCTTATCTGGGAACTGAAGTAAGAAGTACTTATTATTATTATTATTATTATTAATTTTATTATTATTATTATTATTATTATTATTATTATTATTATTATTATTATTATTATTATTATTATTATTATTATTATTATTATTATTATTATTATTATTATTATTATTATTATTATTATTATTATTATATAAACTTTTCTGAAAACGGAATTTTCAGAAGAATTCTGAAAACTTGAAACATTCTCATCCAGCAAAGTTACTATTTCATTTATCTGGATTCATAAAATAAAGAAAACTGAGATCTGTTTGGCTAGAAGGAATAGAAAGGAAAATTCTCCAGTTTTAATAGAACCCTGAGGAACACCACCATCTATATATTTGAAGGATGAACGATAACCGTTTATAACAATCTGCTATAGAACGACCGGAAACAAAATCAGAGGACACAAAAAGAAGACGCATGCAAAAGGAGGAAAGTTTTTGTCAGACACTATATATATATATATATATATATATATATATATATATATATATATATATATATATATAAAAATAGAAAGATGGGAAAGAAGAATAAATAGTATATATATATATATATATATATATATATATATATATATATATATATATATATATATATATGGTGAACATTAAAAGATTCCCCAAAATGGCGAAGATCGGAGGACGAAGAATCAGAGAGAGAAGCGCCACAGATGAGCGGTAGAGAGTTCCTTACGATAGTCATAATGGCGATCAGAGTTAAGATTAGAAGTTTAGAACTCAACGTTTCTAGATTGAGAATGTTAGTTTAAAATGTTAAATCCTTGGCAAATATACCATTTTTTTAAGTATATATAGAATTTGGCATTATTGAAAATTTAATGTAAACCATATACCTTAGTAAACTTCATTTTATATGGTGTATATATATATATATATATATATATATAGTAGGTAATGATAAATATATATATATAAAGAGTATATATATATATATGGCGTATATGTATATATATATATATATATATATATATATATATATATATATAAGATAAACTTAGAGACAGAGAGAGGCTGACAAAATTCCATACACGGCATTTAAAAGTGTGCATACCGAAGAAAGTGGAGAAAATTCAAACTTAAGACGAGTACTTTAGACTTTACCGGTAGAATACATGTAATAGTGAGTATAGTAGGTAAGTTTGTGGTTATAAAGCCAGTAAAGCAATAAATATGAGTGTGATTTCAAAAACAAAGGAAGAAATATGCTACTGGGAAGTCCTGAAGGTTGCAGAGCGTTTGTCGTAATCTTGATATATAAATTAATAGAGTGTATTAACAATACAACGAGCAGAAAACGTTTCAAGAGAGAATCACTGAAACAAGTGTTCGTTAGGCTATATATAACACCTAGACGTCATTCTTTCAAGAAAAGCTCTGTAAGTAGAAGTATATTTCATAAATGGACGAACGAACGAATGAAGCAAGCAACTGGTGTATTGTGAAGACGTTCTAAAAACTCCTCGGAATAAGCAACCTTTTAGAAACATGTTTGGTGATAAAATAGGAAACAACAAGAATGATGAGGATTGTGATGGAATCAACTTTAATAAAAATGGTTTATTAATTGACGCATGTCATTTCTTAGGTTCCTTTGTGACAGTTGATGACTGGATAATTATTTCTTTCTAAACTGTTCTGCATGTAAGCGATTGGTAATTCTCTTACCCAGCAAAAAAATTTCATTGGTTCCTATTGCATTTCCTATTGGCTCCTATAGGACCAATGAACTTATTTCCAATAGGAACCTACGCTTTTCCCTATGAGGACCCGTCGTATTATAAGATAAGATTTTGTGGATCCTATAGGAATTTCCCAATAAGGTATGTCGGAATTTCCCTATGACGCCTATAGGAACCAAAGAATAAACCCATGTTAAACCCATCGTATCCTATAAGGTATACAGGAATTCCCAATGACGCCTATAGGAACCAATAAAAAAACCCATCGTATCCCATAAGGTATGCTGGAATTTTCCTATTACGCCTATATGAACCAATAAAAAATCACATGATAAACCCATCGTTTCATTTGTGTTATTACATAAAAATATATATATATATATATATATATATATATATATATATATATATATATATATATATATATATATATATATATATATATATATATTTTATTTTTATAATATCAGAGAATAACAATGTTCAGAGAACAACACCCTGCCAGGAAAATATGTGGCAAGTGTTAGAGATATATGGTGTTGGTGGGTATTATTTTCATATATATATATATATATATATATATATATATATATATATATATATATATGGTATATAGGCTATATATAATATATATATATATATATATATATATATATATATATATATATTTTTTATGGTAAGACCAATAGGATATAATGGGTTTAACATGTAATTTTTTTATTGATTCCTATAGGCGTTATAGGGAAATTCCTGCATACCTTATATGGGATACGTACGTTGATGGTAGGCTACTGAATCGAAATTAAAGTCCCATGAATTCATCCTAAGGTTGATTTTTTCTCCATGGCTGCGATGAGTTCTGACTTAAAGATATAAAGGGCCCTGGGCTTTCTTTTCGACATGGTGTCATATTCTACAACTCCATTTTTGTTCCGGTGTATACTGCACACCTTATTACCCCCAATCTTGGGAGGAGATAATAATAATAATAATAATAATAATAATAATAATAATAATAATAATAATAATAATAATAATAATAATAATAATAATAATAATAATAATAATAATAATAATAATAATAATAATAATAATAATAATAAATAAAAAATGACATTAGTTTCAATTATTTACTTTTCTATATAATTGTAAGAAGGTGTAAACGAAAAGTACAAAATTTAAATTAAAAAGACCTCTTATATTAAATGCATAAAATGAAATAAGAAGAGTAGAGTAAAGAGAGAGGATGATGGGAAAGAGAGAGAGAGGAGAGAGATGAAGTAAGAGAGAGGAGGAGAGGGGACGGAGGAAATGAAGGAATAAGAAGGAGAAGAAATATATATATATATATATATATATATATATATATATATATATATATATATATATATATATATATAGTAGTAGAGAGAAAATACTCTGTATATACATTTATATATATATATATATATATGGTGAGAAGGTGGTTTGTATATAAGAGAAATGAATGGATGGAATACTTGATGGGAATGGATATGGACAGGACGGAAAAGAAGATAAAGAATGGAATGGAAGGAAAGGAATAGGGGACAGTGGGGGAAGGGACACAGGAAGGGACACAGGTGGCGTCTATTTCACTGATAAAGCTGAGCTGAGATTGACTAGAGGGTGCAAGTGTTTGATCACTACGCCACGACGAGACAAAAGAAGAATCCGAGAATACTTCTACTGTCCAAGCAGAGCATTACTACGTACTCTTCGTCGTGACGTTGTGGTCAAACACTTGCACGCTCATCTGCTAGGGTCCAGGATCGTATCCCAGCATGGTGAAAATACATCAGGGGGTATTTACAAATATTATATATATATATATATATATATATATATATATATATATATATATATATATATATATATATATATATATATATATATATTTTATATATATATATATACAGCATAGAGAAAATATATATATATATATATATATATATATATATATATATATATATATATATATATATATATATATATTCTCACAGCGCCTAATTTTTGGCCTGAATTTGTTGCGTCTCCCCGACTGATCCTGGTGTCAGATTCTCTTCTAGGCGTAATTTCTTAATTTTGGACTTCCTTACATCACAAGGTTTTTCGGCAATGTACCTATTCATTAGTTTGAGGTCCCTTTCTGATGTAAATTCATTGTAGTTCGGTGTTTTTAATCTTCCCTTGAATGCATCTGGTTAAAGAAATTTAAAAATTCAATACTTTAAAATTTATGTGAAGTTCGTGAAATATTTTTTTTTGTTATATATATATATATATATATATATATATATATATATATATATATATATATATATATATATATATATATATATATATATATATATATATATATATAAATATATATAATATATATATATATATATATATATATATATATATATATATATATATATATATATATATATATATATTTCATTTAAATTTCATATATCATTTTTCCAATCAGATATCGATTTATTGATTTTTTTGTATTTTGGTTTTTTTTTTAGGAAGTTCTAAAACAAATTTGTTTTCTTTTCAGTTTTAGTGTCAAGTTGGAATATATATATATATATATATATATATATATATATATATAGAAAGATATATATATATATATATATATATGAGTATATATATATATATATATATATATATATATATATATATATATATATATATATATATATATATATATATGGCTATCTCTTTCTTTATCAAAATTGATAAGTGCCACTAGAGGCATTCTACATTTCTTTATTTCTGGCAGTAATTTTACTGATGAAACTTAAAAATTTTTATTTTATTCCCTAATATTTATTAATAACACCTTAAATATTAGTATAATCTTTGGTCAGGCAGAGTACTCTCATCAACCTTGCAGCGTTACGCTCTCATCAACCTTCCATTTCTGCAGTAGTGCAAGAGCAAGAGTTGCCAAATAGTTTTTATTCCTGCTCTGAGAAAATGTTAATTTTCTTTTATTTCTTTTTAGGGGGTTCTCGAGCTTATGGAGTCCCCCGTCGTCCCCGGTAGGCCGAGAAACCCCTACTCTGTCCATCTTTGTCGTTTACCCTTGGGATATCTTTAGTTAAAAAAAAAATCGACATTTGGCAATCTTACGTTCACTCGTATGATGGAGCCCTGATCTAGATAAAAAAAAAAATGATAAATTTCAAATAAAATTTGTAAGATTTATTTTTGACAATTTTAAATAGCAATAGGTAAGTATTTTTTTTTTTTTAATTTCATGGATAAAAAAGTCTCTCCTGATTAATAAAAATTTATTTATTTTCCTGTAGCTGTTATTATTTTTTGTTACATGCATGTTGCTTTTGGAGGCTGACCATATATATAGGAGAGAGTATATATATATATATATATATATATATATATATATATATGAGAGAGAAAGAGTAGGGGTTTGGAGATATATATATATGTGTATGTCTGGAGAAATCCGTTTAAAACCAGAATCCATATCTCAAAATCCATAATAAGCTACAGGGAAAGGGAATACTGTTGGAATCCTGGTAAAATTTTAGTGAAAAACTGTAAAAAAAG